>CAJNOP010000607.1:62064-127073 GCA_905250075.1 Rotaria sp. Silwood1 | reverse complement strand
GATTTCGCATGTTTAGTGAGTTTTTCCTGAAGGATAGCTTATAGAAAGAGTTTCCGAATCGTTTGACAAAGCCTTTCGAAGGTATGAATCTTTCAAAATATCCATGTTTGAACAAAGTTTCAGATCAAAATCCATAAATATAGTGTCACTTGAAAACTGTGGCCCTCCAGAAAAAAAACTACTAAAATATTCGATATCTGAGTAACAAAGATCCAACAGCTTGGTTCACTCTAAAATATTTTCCTACTCACTAGACTCTTTCAATTGAAAATACTTCTCGCTTAGAAATGATGTATAAATTGGGAACTATCCCTCCTTAATTTAGTTTTGTTTTCTATATAGAACTCTTCCATTATGGATAACTTGTACATGTGTTCTGTCAGATATGAATTGTTTTGCTATAGCAACAACAGAACGTGATTTAATTTTTTATGATATAAATTCACATACATATACAGATTCTATTATAATAAATCATTTTCCAGCTAGTTTAACAACCATTGATTATCATATGAATATAAAAAACTCTTCTCAACCAACAATTCTTTGTGAAGATTCATTAGGAAATTTATTTATATTTCAAGCTAAAGATCCATATAGACCAATGTTTCATATATCTGATTTAACACATTATATGAAAACAGATTCAAGAAGAAATTATTCATTTCCACGAATTGTTAATAATGAATATTTAACAGTATCAGTGATTAGTTTTTGTAATTTACAGAATGATTGGATTGTTCAAGTTAAATGGATTGATGATCTAGATTTCTTTGTATCATGTGCATTAGCATCAACACGAAATTTATATATTGGAGATTTAAATAAAAAAATGGAAAAATATGCTGTAACGAAGAAATGTTTTGCTTTTTTTGATTATTGTAAGGTATTGAATAAAAATATTTGCTTCTCTTACATTGATAAAAGACAAAAAGTATAATAATAGAACTGAATATTCACTAAAGATATGAAAGAATGGAATAGATGTTTTTTCTAAATTGTATTACGAAGATTGAAATCAATTTTTTAGAAGTCTTATTAACGTTCAAAATATTCGGCAAAGAATCCAATCCATAAATATAAGTTCCGAGATTCGAAAACTATCCAACCAATTGAGACAGTGTTGGATGCTTCAATAATTACCCAAACGTTTCTTGAAAGTACATAGGCAATCACAAAAGCATCTTAGTTTTTGGATTATTTATTCCGCTGTGTATAGATTTACTACCCAGGTCAAACAATCAGGCAGTAAGATCTTACAAGATCGCACCTCTGATCTTGTACAATTTCGTAAGATCAGATGAAAATTGTACAGAAAATCGTCGTCTAAGAATTTTGTTGCTCCGTCGTACTACAAGATTCTTGAAAGACCCTGTTACCGTGTAAGATCTTTCATAAATCTAATAGTATGATCTGATGCAAGACTTCTTAGACTACGATTTTTTGTCAGATTCTTGTAAGATTTCGTCCAGATTGCAAGAGCTTACGTCAGATTTTCCGACCTGAGTGTATCTGTTTAATGGTTAGTCATATGTATGCGTATTTTTTTTAAATTAAAAAGGCTCATCGATCAATAGTCACTGGTAGTAATGATGGTGTTATTCGTTTTTGGGATCCATTTGTTACAGAACGAGCTGCTGCTATATTACGTGGACATAATTCTTCTGTTACTCATTTAGTTGTCGATAATCGAGAAAATCATATAATTAGTATTGATAAAGGAAAAAGTAAGATTTTTTTTGTTATTTTGAAATCTCAAATCATAAATTAATTTAGATATTATTATTTGGGATGTTCAAACATTAAAAATAATTCAACGAATATCACATACAATTTTTGATTTATCTGGACAAGATTTAACAATATGTTATTTAAATCCAACTCAACAACGTTTAATTATAGGCAACAGAAAACTTCTTTCATTATCACATATAAATGAATCATATATTCATAATGAACGAACATCACATATATATCCAATAACAAAAATATTATATAATCCTTTATTTAATGTTATTATATCATGTGATGAAGGTTCAACTATAAATATATGGAATATAATAACAGGTGAAAAAATAATGCATATATTAAATGCACATGTTACACAATTTGATGAATATAATGAACATGCTGTAGAAATAACAACAATGTGTTTAGATGAATCTAAACGTCGTTTAATAACAGGTGCACATGATGGTTCATTAGCATTATGGAATTTTAATAATGGTCATAATCTTTATCGTGTTAATTCAAATGGAATACATGCAAAAGAAATAACAACATTATTACATGAAAATGAACGTTTATTTGTTGCTGGTTGGTCAAGACGTATTCGAGTATTTCATTTGGGTAAATCAGTTGTTATTCGACAAGGTTTGTATGAAATTTCGAACAAATGATTAATATACATTTTGGATAATAGTGATTTTTACTTTGAACAATACGATGTATAGTTTCTGAAGTAATATGCTTTGAATGGTCATATAAACATAGTTCGCGTCTATCTACCGTTAATTTATAGCTATTTATGATTTCCAATTGTATAAAATGACAGTGTACAGATCTATTTTTTGACCGTCTTGGCAACGGTAATTTTGTTTATTTTTCATCTATATAACTTGGTTTATCTGCTCTCATTAAAACCTATGCAATACTCTACGTAAATCTTTCTATACTATGAAAAGTCTTACTTTATAAACAAAATTCGTACATAGAGATTAACATGTACTAACTATACTTACTTAGTTGTCTAAATATAAATATATAGAGCTCTAGCATCATATGTGTTCTTGAATAAACATTAAAACTTGAATAGAATTATATTTTTAACCTCAACAAACCGTTCAGAGTGTCATACGAGTATGGTTCACGTACGAGGAAGCCTCTTCAGATTTCCATGGTGTTTTCTCTTTAGCTACTAAATAGTGTTCTAATAAAAACTATAAAAGGACTTTGATTCATATTGAGATTTGACTAGACTATCGAGTTTTTAATATACCTATTTTCCCGAAGCTCAGGTTTTCGGAAAACTCGTATTTTCAAACTTTGATTTGCAACTTCTCAAATGTTCGGAACTCATCTGAACTGGTTTCCATAAAAAATGCAAAAATTTTCTACAAAGTCTCTTCAAAATATCAGACCTTCCAGATATAAACCCTTTTCCATGGATAGTGTATACAACATGCATCTTTTAAAAACAGCTTTATATCACGAAGAGGCTTTGTTCAAAACTTGTGAGTTCTCTATATGAACAAAGTTCCAGATGAATATTCAAAAATACGACTTGTCTGAAAATCTGAAGCCTCTAAGAAATAGGCATATTAAAAATTCGGTGATTTAGTCAAATCTCAGAAAGAATCTAAATTCTTCTAGATATTTCTTTTTTAATTTTTAATTTAATTAGTTGATGAATTTCGATCATTACATAACGATGATATTTTATCGATGAGTATAATGATGAATATTCTAGCTACTGGTAACATAAAAAAAAGTATTCGAAATCATCTCTTTTTTCGATAATTAATCTTTAGCAAGTTATGATGGTGATATTATTTTATGGACTATTGAAACAGGAATGCCATTTATGAAATTAAATTCAGTTCAAGATGTTAAACCAAAACTGATATCACTCTCATGGCTTTATAAACAAACGGTATGTTTTCTAAAAGAATAATTTTATTTAATAAATAAATTTAGACAAAAGGTGCTATTCAAGCTAATTTTCCAAAATATTTTTCTCGTCGAAGAATTAAAAAATTTAAAAGACGTGAGGCAGATAATACAGAACGGTTGGATGAAAAAAAAGGTTATTATAATAGAATTCGTCAATCACTATTAAATCGTCTTCGAACAAATTATGAAATATCTGTAGAAAGTGTTTTGTATGTTTTCTTCTTATTATTATTTGTATGTTTTGATTATGAAATATCTTAGAAAATCTAATATTGATAATGAATTCAATCAATCAACAATATCATCTGATTATCATTTGGATCAATTAATTTTTCTTCTTACACGTGAAATAAATCCTTCATCAGCTACTCTTATTACTGCTGGTAGTATGGGTTGGATTTGGTGGTGGTCTATACATGTAATTGGACGTTTAATTGCTGTTTTTAATGGAGCGAGAAAATCTCAAGGTTTGTTTATTAAATCTTTTTTCTCTGTAAATAAGTAGTTTTCTTTTTAGAACATGTTCTGGCAATGTGTGTAGATGAAAAATGTAATTTATTGTTTACATGTAAGTTTATCCGAAATATTCTTCTCAATAAATTATTGATAAATCTTAGCTGATACAGCTGGATATGTAGCCCTATGGTTTATTGGTGATTATGCTTACAAGCAACCTGATTCAAAAGAAAAACAAATGAAATTAATTGAAGAAAAAAATCGAATATTAACATATTTTTCTTCTAATCTACATTCAAATAGTACTGGTTTGTGGAGAATAAGCTACTAAGAGAAACAAATCGTATGTCTTACCAAATAGGGTTCTTCTTATGCGAAAACCTAATTGAATGAACTCCTTTTTATCTAATGAATGCATACGATTGATCAATAACTATCTGCTCATTAGTAGGTTAATAAATCATTTTTTTTTATTGAACAGAGATACAAGAAATGAAAAAGGTTTTTCCTGAAAACTTTGATATGTAAAGCCTCTCAAGCTTTTCTATTAACTTTTACCATTCATAGGCATGGTATTCATATATTGCTAATAATGATCAATGAATACAATACACAAATATGAAAAAACTTAGAATAGAATGAACATGTTTATGTAGATGAACTAAAGACTTCACAGACACATCCCTACATATGTTCATCTGATTCGTTCAAATTTTTAGGTACAATATTGAAACTAAGAGAAACCTATACCTTAATTTTTGTGGATTTTATCTAAAGAGCTTTCAAGAAAAATAGGAAAATTGAACTTTGTTAAGGGCACACCCCTCTTTTTTTAACCATTTCTTTATCAGCCATTTACAGTTTTGACTTTCCTACGAGGATGTACAAGATCCTGAAAGCCCAGTTTTGGCTACGAACCATTTTGTATTTCTCTCATAATAACAAGAAAGTGAGGCTTTTAGGAAAGCTCAAAATTATTTTTCAGGTAATAGTTTTAGGTTTCTACAATAAACATTTGTACTACCACATCTTGGTTACATTTTAAAACCAATCAGAATTTTCTAAGATTTGAACTGGTAGAGAAGTGTGGTACAAATGGGCGTCTATATTTTGACCCATAATCTTAAGCTAATTCTTCGTTAACTCCATATATCGATTTGAAACTTGCATTATAAGGTGACTAACTCGAAATACATCTCTTCTAGAAATTCCAGCAAGTCTAGATAGTTGAAAAAAATGTTTATCGGTCACCTTAATAAATCAAAAGAATATATATAGATTGATTGACTTTTTCTCATACATAGACCCGCACACCCTTTCTTTTATTTATATTGATAGCTTCAATGCATCCAATACTAGGGAAGCAGAATAGTTAGTCAAAGTTTGAGACAATGATGAACTGTGAATAAAGATAAACAGAGAAATAAATTCATTTTACATGTAAGTGTCATATCACGATATATCTATAGTTTACCAAAACAAATTCCTGAAGATATACGTCGAGTTGGTTCAGCTACAACACTTGAATTACTTCGCGGTGATGTTGGAAAACGATGGAAATTATTAAAACATACGATTGTTGCATGGACTTCATTACCTATTTTTCGATATTTTTGTATGTAACGTTTGTCTTAACATTATTCAATAAATTTTAAAAATATTCAGATCAAAATAAAGATTCTGAAATTCAAAAGACATCAAATCATATACAACCACAATCAAATATTCATCATGAATCAAATGATTCTACAATAAATCATGTACGAAAATTAGATATTGAAGAAAAACGAGAATGGATACAACGTCGAGAACGTCTTCAACAAATAATTAAATTAGATCGTGTAAATTTTATTCCAATTACTAAAAAAAAATCCGTTGAAACAATGCTTAAAAATCAACGAGAGAATTTAGGTATAACAATGCCTATACTTGGTCAATACAGTCGAAAATATATGCAACATAGACCAATATCAAACTTCAATCATTTACAAATTCATGGTGGAAAGGTATAAAAAAGATCCTACTTTACTGATCAAAGAAAACTATTCAGTTATTCATTTTTCTAGGCTATTATCTACTCATTATTACCATTAGCATCATCACCAGATAATATTCCACGATTTACATTAGATTCTGACGAAATTCAAAATGATATTTTATTAGAATATGTTGATACAAAATTCCAAGACAATGAAGCAAACGAACATTTACAACAACAACGAATTGATAAACATTCAATGATTCAGTCGAATGAAATTTTTCTCAGTGATGATAAATTACCAAGAATTAAAAGAAATCAAGATATTCAAATATGTCCATCAATTAAATTACAAACAAATACTTTTTCATTAAAATAAGCTTTTTTTCTCTTGAAATGCACTCGTGTGCAGGTCATTCAGGTTTAAAATAAAAGCACGATAAAGATATTAGTGAATATCTTAAAGAAACCTTTATGAAATATTTTTCGTTTTTTTTTGACCATCGCAGTTAGACTATTGAGTAGATGTTCATTTTTTAAATGTAGCCAAAAACGAAGTCTTAAATGCATTTGGAAGTGTTCTAAAAAGAGGCAAACATGCTGAACCATTTGTTATGCACTATCCGTTAATCGTTGAGTTGAGTTGAATGCTTGAATTCACGATTATTTTTTCCAAAACACAATTTTAATATAACCCACCTTATTTCTGTTTATAATTTTACTTCTAACATGTCCTAATTATTACTGTTATTAAATAAAAAAAAAAGAAAAATACATGTTAGTATATAGTTGTACATACAGATTACAGCATATTAAAATAGATTATGTATATTTTCATTCGAATTTAAAAAAAAGAACAACACAGTATCTCACGTGTAATCAACTATTCAAAATTAACTGAAATATATGTCGATATTTTACCATTTACTTTCATGCTAATATGATTCAATGATTAGCACAGCAACTTTCATGATACGTCGGTATCATCATTCATTAAACACTGCCTACAATGGAATACTCACCTTGAAGAGGATTCTGCCTCAAATTAATATATGATTTTTCTTAATTAATTACTTACAAAATTGGAGGTTTTATTAGTATATTTATATCAAAACATGCCTGTATTTCAGAGTTTTGAACTGAATAACATTAATAAAGAAGAACACCCTAGTGTATTTGCACGTTTACAGCTAACACCTAATGTGAATTTCAAAGAAGAGACAAGAAAGTAAACGATAAAAATTATTCAATATTGATATCCTTCTTTTTCCACTATTTTACTATTGTTGAAGTCCTTAAATTTATTCGATGATCATTTCTCAATTTTTTGTCACACGCACATAGAAACATTCGTATTTTGTAAATTGAAATAGTCACTAATAAGAGTATGTATTTGAAGGATTCTTAATTTAGTTATCGGCTGTAAATGGCCATTAGTTTAGTAACCTCTGAAATTTTCAGGTCGGTTTGATCATTTTTTTCATTTTTTATACGTCTCTTGCAAATTTTCTTCGAAAAATAACTTGTGTCTTTCGAAATGAGTTTAATGCACTTAATCATAATTATTAGTGCGTCTACTGCTACAAAAAGTAGATAAATAAGACGATTTTCAGCAAAACGTAATTGGTGTTTCACATAACATCAAACTGCTAAATTTATTAGATGATATAACTTTTTGAATTTAATCACTGATGAAAATATCGAAACATTTCCTTGATGTAACATAAAACGCACTCAAAATTACTTCAATAAGAGGAAACTCATCAGGGATCCCTACTGGTTTAAAAATTGGAAAATTACTAGTAGGAACATACTACTAAATATGATGATGAACAATTTACATTATACCATGTTAAAGAACTAACGAGGGAACCTTGGAAACTTGAAAATATCTTTTGAATTCGAATCATGTGCATAAGGTTAATTTCAAAATGACAAGGATTCCTAGACTTTTCCTACAAAGCTACAATTGTTTTACTGAAATTTTAGACTCCAGTACTATGTATACAAAACGATAGAATAATAATATTGTGTCCTAAAGTTTCGTCCATGGAGAGATCTACTAGTCACTAGAATGTTCTGAAAGTTTCAGCTCAAAAGATTGTTCCTGTCATGAGATATTGAAACCTTTAAAAAAAACATGAACTTCCCAAAATTTTTCGCGGAACATGAGTGATTTTTTTCGAGTTGAATATCTCTTGAAGGAAGAATCCTTTTAAGCTAAAATTTCTCCAACATTCTAATTACAACGAAGCCTACCTGTAGGCAAAATTTCAAGTTAAATTATTGTCATTCAATTCTTGTGTATATACCATACTAAAGTCTATAATTTCAGTCAAATGACTATAACTTTTTAGGAAATGCCTATGAGTTCTTATACATTTGGGGTAATATCCGTACTAATCTGTCAGGTGTAGTCTGAAATGTCTTAAACATCTTTTAGCATTGATTGTTTTTTCGACGAATTTCATCTAGTCGACACAACAGAACAGTGAGAGAAACGAAAAGAGACAAAACGATGGATTCGAACATTTGATCCGATAGTATTCAGTATTCGACAAGCCTTATGATATATAAGTGAAAATAATCGAAAACAAACTCTTTGACTAGTCTGAAATGCTGTCAACATATTTAACGAATTTCTATTTTCATAGAGTTCATCATACGTAGTACGTATTTGAAAAATATTTTTTCTTGTATGATTCAATGAACTGTATCTAAACATAACGAGGAGTAAGAAATAAATACTGCTAAAATTTCCATTTATGGGCGTAGTATATTTCATTGGAAATACCTTTAAATTTGAATATATCTTCGTCTGTGTACATTACGGGCAGTTCATATATTAAATTTATTAGTTTTGCTGACGCTTAGTTTGCATAATAATTCGCCGTGATATTTGTGAGAAAATATTAAAACAAAAAGGGCTCATATTTTATGGTTTTCTTCAAATTAATCTCGACATATGTTTATTTTATATGATTAACTTTGGACAATACCGTTCCTTGAGAAGAATCTTGTACGACTTTTCTATAGCATTTTGATTGAAAAACATTCTACCGTGAAAATGATTGAAGATCATCGTTTTGCTATTCAATAGATTTTTCGAAAGGCAGATAAAATGTAGATGTTATCTGCGCAGAATGCATTTCGACAAAGAAAGCATGAAAAATCTGACAAACATTATATGTTTTCATAAAGAAACTTTAATAATGATAATATTTCTCAAGGATGCAATAACTATTTAATACTGTCTCTGAGATACTTTCTGATAACACTAGTAAAGTATAGCATCAAAATGTAACCAATATTGATCACTATAACTTAATAAAGCTTAATTTTTCAAATTTCTTTTTATCAGTTTTTGACCTCAGTTTTTTTTTTGAAAAAGCTCGAAAAAATCGGAGCATTTCTGTGGAAATAAAAGATCCATTGTTCTGAAGAACTATGTCAAAAATAAAGAAACATGTGGTATCGAGTATGATATAGATGTTACGTTAGATGGTGTCTCTTCTAACATAATAATGTCAAAACAATTGTGTAATTAGATGAACACTGATTGAAAACGAAGTATATTGCATACGTCCATTTGATCGAAAGCTTGCAGCACTTGCTGTTTCACACATTTTTGCTCGATTCTTTACGATGGATAATCTTAGAAAAAGTTCAAAAAACTGATTTTCTGATTTCAGCATCGTCATTCAAATCGTTCACCTTGATTTTGAACAATACATTGACAAATTTTCATCAATGACACACTTCTTTCTGTTACAGAGCTATGGCAGACATGAAAGAAAACTTCTTGAATCTAACGCTTTGATCTGGATGCAAAATTCTACAGTGTATATCATTTTATTGCATCATATTCTTCAATTTACTAGATAAAATGATCCTTGTTGATTGAGACTAATCCTTTTATGATTAAGATTGAGCTTAAAAATTTTCGATCATATTTAGTATCACATAACAATACATTTATAGTAGATTTTTTGGCTTAGTTTATATTTTCGTTTTAAGTATCTCAACATGAAGTATAGAATGAATATTTGAGAATAAAAGAGAAAGAATTTCAACGTTGTTCTTATGTCAATAAATTAAGACAGTATGTGTATTAAACTTCATGTTTTTTTTTCATAAACTTGAATGAAACTGTACGAAAAAAAAAAATACAATGCATCAGCAAAAATCATTTAATAAAATAATATAATACTTCTGTTATATTTTCTTTAATATATGATGATTGATGTGGTTTATTATAGTCGACCTTCTATGTTCAAGTCATTTCTTTGTTCTCTTTGTACATTTATGGATTTCATTATAATCGAGCATCAATATATATATATATGTACAGAGAGAGACAGACAATTGTTTGTCTATCTTGAAATATTCCACTTGACTTTGTCTTATATTTAGTCATAAACTATATCATGATCAAATGTTTTCATAAGTAAAAAGAAGACAGAAAAAAAGAACATAAGTTGTCTCGCTATAGGGTATACCCTTTACTAATATGTGTCCAGTCAATTTTTTGATTCGTTGTCCTTTCGTTTCTTCTTAACATAACATTACGGGCAATTGTATGATTACTATAGAATAACTACATTCTTTTTTTTTTTCAACTCACATGATCATTCGTCGTCTTACATATGTGCAATATATGAAGGTAGAAATAAAAAAAAGAAAAAAAGAAAAAGAAAAAAGTCTACCTGTTAAGTTATAATAAAAAGAGAAGAAGGGCAGGTCTCTTTTAATTCTCATATTTCTCTTTCTTTCTTATGTATTATTCAATATGAGAATGTATACATACCTATAGATTCCATTTTAATGAACAATTGAGATGCCTCGAGAACAAGTCGAATGGTGTACAAAACAATCATTGCATGATAATGATAATAAAATACATAAACGTCAATATTGTACGTACTGTTCAATTGTTAATATTAATAAAATAGACTATCCATATTCGAGTTCATTTGAACAAGAACAAACATGGACATTAGCACGAACAATGTCAAGTCATCATAAACGATATCAATCATCAATTGAAAATATTCATTTAACAATACCGCCTGTATCAAATATTAGTAAATCTTATTTATCAAATACAAATCATAATGATTATGATAATGAAAAAATTAAATTAGATCGATCTATTTCACTATTACCACCACTTCCACCATCACGACAACATGCAGTATCAATTCATCGTTTAAATCGTACAAATACAGATTTAAAATTTAATCAACAACAAACTTTAACTAATAATAATTCAAGTTCAAAAGTAAAATCTACTATAAAAAAAACGCAACCAACAGGAAATTTAATGCGTATTATGCATGTTAATGGAGAATTCATTGTGCGTATTTAAATAATTTTTCGTGTACTTTTATGTATAAGAAGTATTATTCTACTTATCTTTGATAATTCTCTTATGTAACAGATGAAATTATTTATACATTTATATTGAAAAAAAAAAAAGAAAGAAAGATATGGTCGTTGTATATTCAATACGAAGTATGATCAACTCATGTACACATTTTCTTTTTTTGTATAATTTTGATATTGATCTCAAAATAAATGTTTTTCATAATAAATTAAATTTTTATATACAAATGTAAAATAAATGACAGATATCCTTTAGGTTTTGTTTTGTATGTTTGTTCCGAAAATCATTTACATGAAAATTATTCATCTAAACTCTCTTGCTTTATGCATAATATGTTCTGCGGCAAGACTTATATGTTTTTTTTCGAAAATGATATTTTATTTTCTTTCTAACTTAAAGATTAATATAAAACTAATTAATGTTGTCGAAAAAAGTCAAAGAAAATTTTATCATTGAGTGATGTTGGCCATCTAGAATGTTGTATTAAACCTAGACCTAATTCACTGGTACATAATGGATTACATGTTGAAGTTATTTGATATAACGAGTCAATAATTATACCTTCAGCGATCAATTCAGTCGGATAACGATTTTTTAAACCATTGATGAATGCCATACCAGTCACACAAATATTAATAACATCACATTGATTATATAAAATACGTACAGGTGTAAAATGAGATGGATAAGCCGTTTGATTACATGGATCATGATAATCTTGATAAGGATCTGGTGCTGAATAGACAGCTGCTGCAGCTATTCCAGGTGTATTGAGTGCATATTCAACTGCCATTGCTGCACCATTACTCCAACCAGACATGAATATACGAGTTTTATTAATTTGAAAATCACTTGATGGATAATTAACGGTTTGATTTATAAAACAATCAATTGCTTGTACATCAACATTTAAATTTGGATCAGATCGATTATAATTTCGATACCAATTATCCCATCCAAGTCCTTGATCATCTGGTGGAGGATAAATATGAGTTGTATTACGACCGAATGGTAAAAGTAAATGATAACCAAGTGGACCATCAGCTGTACCTGTTAAATTAGCTTTACTTGCTTCAACTACAAGATTAGTAAAAAGTATTGTCCCTGCTGGAAAGAACGATGGATGAAGCCAAACAAGTAGAGGTAATGGTTCTGACGATGGTGTAACGAGAAGACATGCTTGACGTGGATCACCATTCGAATCGGTACAATTAAGTGTTATAACATATCCTGATATATTAGCACATAAGTTTAGAATGGTTAATATGTTATTTAATGAAACAGTAGGTGTAGCCGGTTGATCACCATATTTTTCTGTACAATTCGGCAATGGACTTTTAGTTGTAAAAAGATCAATTGAACGACGATTTGGTATAGCCCATGCACTGAATCCATTGATAATATACACTATAAGCAAATGTACGATTTGCATAATGTGAAGTTAGATATAAATTGCTAATACAATGTTTTTTTGTCAATATCAATAATGAGAAAAAAAATATCGAATGAATATTTGTTTTATCTTATTATTATGATCGAGCTAATCGACTAAAAATAACTTATTTTTTTGTCCTTATCCTTCAAAGGTAAAATAGTTGATATAATTGACAATTATGAATAATCGAACTAAATAGTTTAATGTCAATATAAATGAATAATACGTATAGCAGTTAAAAAGGTCATTTATGCAAGCATTTTTGTAAAAATAAAAAAAAAAAAATTATTGTCTTTCATTTATTGTGAAATAAATGAATGATAGACTAAAGAACATAGACCTTTTAATCAAAGAACAACGCTAATTGCAATTAATCATTGGTAGCCAAAGATTTTCTCAAACAGATGTGTTTTACTAAATAACTCTTTTGCACTTTATTTGTAGAACTCAAGAAAAAGCATTTTCTTGTGACGATTTCAGATTGTTCAATCTTCTTATTATGAAAACAATTTCTGAAAACATTAGTTTTTTTCAGATTATTTTTGTCTAGAAGAAATTACTAGTGCTTGTATGTCTTATGACGAAAATATTTCTATATGAAAGTGTGGATCTTCTCTTTAGCCACACGTCAACCTGAAGCTAATCTTTAATTGACTATAAGAAAGTGTTCTCAAAAAAAAAAACCACAACATTCCATTGATACTTATTTGACTTATTCTTTTCAAAAAAGCAAATGCCTTAAAAAATTTTCATCTTCATTCAAAACTAAAAACAACGTCTATGAACAATAGTTGGTCCATATTCATTATAATCTTGTTTTGTTAACCATAAATGTTGAAAAGTAGATAGTGTAGATAGAATACTACCACCAATCCATACAGAATATTTTCTTTGTGGTGGTGCAATGATTTTAATTTTAACAGATGTTGGAGTCATTCGAACAATTTCATTTTGTAATCGTTCATGAATATTTAAAAACATCGTTGAACCACCTGATAAAACAATATTATGAAGAAGTTCACGACGAATATCAATATCACAATGCATTATTGATGAATATGTTGTTTCATGTATGCCACGTATTTCTAAACCAACAATTGATGGTTTAAATAAAATTTCTGGTGCACGAAAACGTTCAGAACCAATATGAACTATTTGTCCATCAGGTAATTCATAATTACGTTCGATTATATTTGTTTTAATACTAGTTAATTTTTCTTTTTCATAATCAAATGCAACATAACATAATTTTTCTTTCATATCTCGAACAATTTCACGTTCAGCTGATGTTGTAAAACCATAACCACGTTTCATTAATAATTGAATAAGAAAATTTGTTATATCTCGACCAGCAAAATCAAGACGAACAATTGCATGTGGAAGGGAATATCCTTCATAGATTGGTACACTATGAGTTACACCATCGCCCGAATCAAGAACAACACCTAATTATAACAAAATAATTTATGTTATTCAATATTTGTGAATATACAGAGTCAATTATCAGCAGGTCACTTTTTCGGGTAGCCTGTTATCAATATATCACAGAATTTTGCTTGGGTACTCTGTTGATTTCGAATATCACTGTAAGAAATTCGTGAAGATCTTCCTATGTATATCAAATCATTTTTTTTGTAGAAAATACAGTCACTTTAATTATCCCAACAGATACATATCAACGTTTCAATGTGAAAATAATCAAGATGATATCATTTTATTTAAAGCTCATTTTTGAAAAAATAGAAAAAAAAATTATTGTCTTATTAATAATTAGATGTGTTCTATAATCTGATGAGAAAAGGTCTCTAAATGATACATCGCTTTTAAGCTGAGTCTTTATTCAATCGATAGAACGTAGTGAAATTCTGACTTGAGACTTTGCCTACACTAAGATCTTGATTAGACTCGTTTGTAGAAAAAAATTTCACAATTCTTTGGCAAAGTCTCGTTGATCTATGAATGTTTCAATATTTTTTCTACAAGCTAGTGTGATCAAGATTTTTATATGGGCGAAGTCTCAGGTCGATATTCAAAGGTATGATTTTGCTGACAAACTGACGTTCTTGGAGGAAAAGGCTACTAAGAGCTCGATATCGTAGCAAAAACGATTTATCACTAGAGAATCTATCCTCACGAGTAGATCCAAAACGGTTATTGCAAAATGTTTGTTAGTCTAGCAAATCAACATATAGATATCTAGCGAGAGATGTTTCCCAACTGGAAATCCCTTTTGAGTCGATGCTCTATACAATATGTATTCAAAAATCAGTTTTTTCGTTACCACAGCATTGATTTATAAAATACGATTAAAATGTGATGTCTACGCAGCAATAAATTAAGGATACGGACTCTTATCAAGATGTTCATAGTTCATTTACATTTGCATAATATACATTATCTCGATTCAGAAGCAAATGATCAACTGAAAGCATTCTCTCGTCAGTAAATTCATTAGAGTTATGACAATGATTAACAATACCCGTTGTTCGACCTGAAGAATAAAGTGAAAGAATAGCTTGAATAGCAATATAAATAGCTGGTATATTAAAAGTTTCAAACATAATCTACAATCAATTCTGAAAAAATTCATTTCGTTATTTTTTAAATATTATAATTATACTTGTGTAATTTTTTCTCGATTTATTTTTGGATTAAGTGGTGCTTCAGTTATTAAACATGGATGTTCTTCTGGTAAAATATGTAATTCATTATAAAATACATGATGCCAAATTTTTTCCATATCATCCCAATTCATAATAATACCATGTTCAATTGGATATTGAAGTGAAAGTATACCACGACGACCTTGAGCTTCTTCACCAACATACAAATCTTTATAACTCATACCAAGCATAATACTTTGATGTTTTGGTCGACCAACAATAGCTGGAAAAATAGCTCGAGGTGTATCTTCACCACTAAAGCCTGATTTACATGTACCTGTACCATTATCTTAATATATATGAAAGTAGAAAAAAACCGATATGAAATGAAGATATTGGATTTAATTATCTATTTTTTTTTTAAAACTATTTACCGATTACTATTGCACCAAGCATTACACAATAAGCAACATAATTGTATGACAAAACAGAAAATATTCTGTAAATATGATTGATTAAAGCGCCAAGATATACAAATACATTTTTTTAATATTTTTACAGTTGATCAATAGAATTATTTTTATTATCTCATATATTGAACGCAAAATCAAGATGAATTATTATGCAATAAGAGTGTGGATGTGGGTGTAAATAAAAAACACACAGCGACCCACACTCAAACCCCATCCAACACAACCCCATTGCAGAGTTGATTGCATAATTCGTTTGGATTTCTTCTGAAAATGCAACGATGACAAACAAGAAAAATCAACAAAGAACGAGACAATAAAACATTAAGACGCACAAAAGTACTTTTATTATTGTTGCTTTCACTGTTTTTCTATTTCGATTCGTGTCTGTACAGTGAGTAGCAATATGAAGGTAGATTGTGTAAATAAAGAACTGCTGAACAAAAATAAAATTGAATTCTTCTTCCTTCGCTCCTTTCCTTTGATGTGTTGGCATCTTATTAAGAACTTTTTATGGCTGCCTCCTCAGCGTTCTTCTATGCTGTTGACGAGTTTGAATCAATAAAAATGCATTGGAATTAACTCAACTATATTCATCAGATTAGATTCATTTCATTTCTCTTTATGTTTATTGATTTACAATCATCTAATATTGTTAGAAATATGATTAGCATTATATTGGAAAGATCGTTAAAATCGAACAAATGTTCAAGAATCAGTTTTCTAGAACATTTTAAAATATATCATGATGTAAGTAGAGATTTTTCAGAAGAATTCTTATTTTTGATAAAGTGAGAATGCGGCTATATATCACCAGCCATGATTGAGCCATATACAAGCACCATAATGAAGCATCTGAATATTACAGATGGCAACGACTTTTATTATGATTTCCGTTTCGAAAAAAAAGACATGATACAAAATGAAATATTTTCTATCAGAAATAAATATGAATTCTCGAATTATGTTCAGCTAGTACAGTAAATTACAGGGGTCCCAAAATTATAGAACCCTCCTTTACTTTTGAAAATTTTCAGAAAAGACGAATAGCTAGATCAAATCTAAATAGTGATTTAGATAGCCCTTGAAATTCTCTATCGAACATGGTATAGAGTAAAATTTGAAAAGAAACTTTATGAAGAGAATCGTCTCGAAAAACCGTGTCACTATAAATTCAAGTTTTCGAGAAGTTTGAAAAAAATACTTTTAAATACAGCCATCTAAAAGAGCAAAAAGTTCCAAGCAAAATGAACGGTTGCCCAGATCTCCATGATGTTTCGTTGCAAAGTTATAAGTATCGGAAAATTCGAAAAAAGTATGTTTTTAACCGAGTTTTTGCGTTTTTTTGATAAATTATACAATTTTTCGAATTTTCTGATGCTTATAACTTTGCAACGAAACATCATGGAGATCTGGGCAACCCTTCATTTTGCTCGGAACTTTTTGCTCTTTCAGATGGCTGTATTTAAAAGTATTTTTTTCAAACTTCTCGAAAACTTGAATTTATAGTGACACGGTTTTTCGAGACGATTCTCTTCATAAAGTTTCTTTTCAAATTTTACTCTATACCATGTTCGATAGAGAATTTCAAGGACTATCTAAATCACTATTTAGATTTGATCTAGCTATTCATCTTTTCTGAAAATTTTCAAAAATAAAAGGGGGTTCTATAATTTTGGGCCCCCCTGTACAATGTGTTGTTATATTTTGTACATTCACTGACCTATAACCAAAGCAATGAAATATACTGAACTTGAGCATTTTCATACATGTTTGTTTTTTCTAGATTATTTTTCGATTAACCATCAGTCAAGTACATACCGAGAGATCAATCCATGATCGAAATTGAAACAATAGTAACTATTTGGTTTTGTAGAAAAAATAACAGACATGTCGAAAAACAGATTTGAATCACATTTTCCGAACGTCTCGTACTTTGATGCATCTTACATGATGTTGCAAAATACGATACATGCAATATATTTTTTCATTAATGTGAATATATACAAAAGTGCAATAACTAAGTAATTCATATAACTAACGTCGTTATTCAGTTGATTCCTATTATGATCTGTAAGGATCTTTAGGAGTTTCAAATATCTACCTTGTATACTTTAATACTTCTTTTCGATTGTGTTTTACAAAAAACAACTATTGAGAATATTTTTACATAATTAATATTATATATTAAAATGATAATTATTTCAATAATATAACAAAAATATTTTCTAAACATAATACAAATGGATAGTTATTAAAAAATGATAACTATTCTAATGTACTATCCCAAGTAATACGTTGTTTTTTTGATAAAGAACGAGAAAGTTTATTTGATTTTAATATAGATTTAGCTATTAAATTATTTGAATCATTTGTATTTTTAATAAAATTATTTGATGTCATTGTTAGTGGTGATGAACATAGAGCATTTTCTTCTTCAGGTGTTATATGCCAAACCATATTAGCAAATGTACGTTTATCTGAAACAAATAAATGTTGATTTGCAATAAGTTGTGGTAAATATGGTGAATTATGATCAACACCAAATTGATTAGCTATTGTATTTGCTAATAAGTCTTTATCAATATTAAATAATGGATTTGTTAAATGATTAGCAAAAACAATTGGTTGACCATATTGATAATTATTTGATATTGTTTCTTGTATTATAGAAGCAGAAGTATTTTCTTCTGAAAATGAAGAAGAAGAAGAATTATATGATATTGGTTGTTGTGAAAGAAGTAATGATGATCCATTTTGTGATCCATATAAATGTGTTAAATATTTTTTTTGAAATTCAAGATTTGAATCATCAACAATATTAACATAAATTTGAGATGGTTTTTCTTGTTGATTATTTCGATTGATAAAAGAACCTTGATTTGAATCAGTATTAATTGAAATAGGTACATTTTCATAATAATGTTGAGGAAGTGTAACAGTATCTTCTAAATTTGAATGAAAACTTACAATATCTTCATGTTTTTTTGATAATGAAGATTTAGTATCATTCAGAATAGAAGAAACTTTTGTTGAAAAAGATTTTTGTAGTTCTTTTTCAATAGTTAAAGGTGTCATTTTTAAAGTTAAATCTTCTTCACTAGAATTTGATATAGGTTGACTTTTGTCAAATGTTCGAGAAGATGTCGAATTATTCATATGAATAAGACCATTTTCAGATGGTCTTAATAAATCATGTGGTTTTATATCGATTGTTTTTGATCGATATTCTTCTTGAACAGATGAAGAAGTTATTCCATTAAATGAACCATTTGTTGAAGAAAAATTTACTAAAAATTTTTCTACAAAAACAAAAATTGAAATTTTATCATATAAAGCTATTAGCAAAAATTCTTGCGAGAATCACAGGAAGATTGCATTATTTTTGCCTATTTTGAGGCACATTTCTTCATCATTCTTCGGAAGAAATACAATAGCGAAGTAATTCATAGATTATAACGAGACGCTATTTATATAGTCTTTAATTGTATATCAACAACGTCTGTTATGATCTATGGGAGGATCTAAATTTTTATATCGTCTTCCATAAATAAAGTAATTCTTATGTTCTTAAATATACTGATCAGTATAGTCTCTAAGCTTCATTGAAAACTACATTCTCAAAACAGAAACTTGTATGTTGTTTGAATAAGAGCATAAGTATGAAATTAGAAGTTTCCTAGGACGACTTTTATTGATGTCTGTTTTTATAAGAAAAGATTTAGACTGATGATATTTATTGTTATTTCTATTTCGATGCAATAGTGACGGTGGTAGCTAATATTATTCGAGAATTTTTCAGATGAGAAAAATAGAAATAACGATAGATATTAAAACTGATAAAGAAAGTAAATAAAAAGTTTTCTCGAAAAAAAAAACATCGTAGAAATTGTAAATTTTGAAAAATTTTAATGAGATTGTTTGTTCCGATAGTGTCGTCTCTAGAAGAATAATTTTTGAAACTTCTATTTCTATCTCATTTTTAACGCTTAATAGACATTATTAGTAACACACATTAATTTCTAATTACATTATAGCTTGTGTAATGTGACAAAATTTCGAATTAAAATATAATTATGACTAGAAGAGTAGTTAATTATTAATATAAACATAATCAACTGGTACATAAATATATTTTCATCTACAGTACTTAAGAGAAAAAATTTCAAGAATGTCAATGTTTAATGTCATTCCCGTTATCAAAACGAACATACTAATATAAATTCCTAAAATTGATTAAAAGATATACTTGCGATACTGCGTATCCATGTATAGATAGTGAGTTTCACATTACTATTAGTATAATGACAGTTAGAACCTATACATACTCGAGTCTAGGTTTGACCCAACAATTACTATTCTACAGGTAAAAGTCAATTATAATCACATACTTTTACAATGATTGTTAGGATGTTCTGATAAATGTGTAGGGAATGATAGTTACTGAGTTTAAATAAACAAAGAAGGTATCTCGTATCTTCGAAGCAACTAACATGGATATTTTAAATAGATTTTTTTGATATGTTGTCATGTTCTAAGAAGCTTATGACTCATTAATAAAAATTCTTTTAACCTCGAATTTAAATGAAACATTCAAAATTAATAAATATATTCAATATTTTACCTTCACGATCAGATTCATTATTATTTGAAGGATTATATCTATTAACTGTTTTATGTGATCGATCTTTTTTTTTGTGATATGTTACTGAAACTTGATTTAATCCATTAATTGTTGATTCATTTTTTTCTAATAATTGTTGTTGTTTATTATTGATTAAACTAAAATCAGTTTGTGTTTCAGCATCAATATCTGAATGTAATCGATATTTAGTAGATGATGGTGATGAATGTAGACTTCCTTTTATATCATCAGGAAAGACAAATGATGGACTTGTACTTGGTATATGTACTGGTGTAAATCTTGCCTCTAATTTTAATTCAGCTATTTCACTTCGTAATTCTTTTAATTCACGCATTAATTCAGCAACTAAACCATCTGAAAGATTATTATTTGATGATGTTATATTATTATCACCATTATTATGATTATTAAGTTTCATAGAATTCATTGTTGGTGCATCACTGAATATTGTTGTTTCACTAAATGTTCGATAATTATATTGATTTAAACTTGAATTTAGTTTTTTTGTTTTTTCAGGTTCAAATTCTGTCCGTGAAGCAGTACAAACAGGACTTGCTCGTATTGATTGAGGAAATTCAACATCTGATCGTTTCTTTGTTACTGAATGATGTTTACTTCTTTTTCTACGATGTTTTTTATCATTATCAGTAGTCCAATTTTCTATTGTAGGTTCTTGTCTATCTGAATTTTTAGAATCACTTTTTGTAATAGGAACTGTTGATAAATGAGCAAAAAATTGTTGTGCTCGTTGAATAAATAATTGAGCTGATTCATTTCCACGTAAACGAAATATTGATGCAGAATAAGGTCCATTTGTACGATAATGTGATGGATTAATAGTTATAACAATAATTATACTTAAATAAAGAGGATCATGCCAAAAAAATAATAATTCAGATGTTTTATACATCCATGATTGATTTGGATCAGGTACATTGTCAATAACTAAACCTTCATCTGGCAAGGATAATTTTACTTTCAATCCTATGATGAATAGACAAGATAAGAATATTAAAAAAAAATTATTATTGATAGTTATTATGAACAGAAAAAAAAAAAGATGATAAGTATTTTTTTCGCTTGTTTTTTTCTTCTACGAACCTTTTGATTTGGGTCCTGACACAATTCTATCAACAGTTTGTCTTAATGTATATATCGCATAACTATCTAAGTCAAGTCGATGAATAAAATAAGCAGAGCATTGAACCTCGGATAATAATGGTAGTGAAGTTGAAATAGATGTTTGATGATAACCATTTCGATCTAAATATTGATCATTACTATCATCAATGATTGGTGCAGGCGATGATCGTTTTGACCGATGATGATGATGATGATGGCGGTGATGATTATGATGATGTTTAGAAGTTTTTAATTCTTGCATCGAACTGTATTGTGCTTTTTTCAACATATTCTACAAGGATGATAAGAAAAAAAAAACCTATTATACTAATCAAATAGATAACTAAATTTGATTTGAACTCCGTTCATTTTATTTCTTGTTTGTCTCATCATGATATGATTCGTTCTAATTGAGTCTCAATTCGTCCTATTCTCATACTGTCTCATGAAGATCTTATCCTAAATTTGTCGTGAATCACTACGAAAGAAAAATACGAAAAATGATAAATATATGTTACTATAAGCAACATTAGTTAACATCTTTCATTTTCATACAATATTATAAATCTAAATTAATATTCAATATGAAAAACTTACATAATGGATTTACATACTTTTCAACATCGATATGCAAAGAATTTCAATTCATTGAACGTCGATATGAAGAACGTGTTTATAAACAACATGAGTCCGAAGAATCACAAGTTTAAGTATAAAAATGAAACAAAAGTCTATAAAAAGAATCTATCAAACGTAGACGTATAGTATAAAACAAGTATCATTAAAAATTAAACACCATTTCTATGTCGTTCACTTAACTTTCTTATCTTGCGTTTATCATTAGATAAATTATATGTTAGAAAATAAACAGTTCAATTTCTTTTTTTTTTTTTTTCTCTCACTCTCTCTTTCTCTTTCTCTTCAATCATAAGGGATGATCAGGGACTTAATTATCTAGGGATGAAAAATGGGACGAAACATAGTTATCCAGTATACATTATTGTATCATGAAGACAATGAGAGTAATCAAATGAGTGTGAGGAAAAAAAAAACGCTTATCATTCTTTCTAGGATTAGGATTGTCATCCATCACTGTTTAATGTTATGTGAAAACAAAAGAAAAGTCCAGACGAATTAAAAAAAAGCGGTTAGATATGCGAAGAAGGATGCATAGACATTGTTTTATCTGTCGTATGACATTCATTTTTTATTATTCGTTTTATTTCGTTGGCCGTGTGTGGATACGCTCCGATGGACATTATTGAGTATCCTTCAAAATAAAATTTATCACATACAATTGAACTTAACCGAACTGACCAGGTTATATTCATCCATTGCTTTAGACGTTTTTTTTCATAGATAAAATTAAAATTTATTGATAAAACAATAAATCATAACCAACGAAATTGACAAAAGCATCTTAAATGTGTTGTTTTTTGCAACCTTCAAATTTGAATAAATAACCATAATTAATAATTGTCATATTCATTAATATACTTTTTTTTTTGTATATGTCTATGCCGATTTGATTGTTGATAGTTCGAATATGATATTCATCAAATGATTTCATGGATAAAGTATTCGATCTAGCAAGGAGAAACGTATCTCTTCTATTGAATAGATAAGTCAAAAAAAAAATAATTCAAGTGCATTTTTCTTAATTACCGCTTTGTCATTTTTTTTTATCAAGTACTGATGGTCATAAAAACAAATATGAATATATATTATATGTATACATAGTATATTTCTAGGTATATCAGTCAATACAAATAATGATTGATTGGTGGTAATTATTAAATGAAAGAAACCAAGCACGACGAAAAATAAAGTATATTTGATAATACTTACAATGTATAGAAGAAGAAAAAAAATCATCATTTACAATCACCAGTGAAAAGGTTCTAATAAAAATATATTTCTATATATGATTGAGTACGTGAAAAGAAATTCAGATGTGAAAAAGTCAAATACAATATTATATTTCAATTTGCTTCTTTTTTTTTTCTTTTTTTATTAAAAATTATTGTTAATAGGTGAAGAAAATACAAATGAACATTCATCAAGTTGTCAATTTGAATAAAAAGATTAACAATCACAAACGTGAACGTAAAGACAACATGAATATGCTTAAAATTTGCGATATAAAATTATCGAGTATATTATAAGTCATTTCTAATCGTTCTTGTTCTTCTAACTGAATATATATTAATATATTAATATTTATATTGGTTTCATTGATAAATTAATATGATAATAAGATTCAGAAACTTTGTATCAATTCATATCTCTCATTATATTCTATTCAAATGTAAAAAACTTAGATCTCTATGGAAAATCATTCATGAGTTTTGTTATTTGAACTGAAATCCTATCTTTATAATTTCGTTCTTTTTTATTATATCGAATTTATCTTGACAAACCCTTCCTTTTCGTTTTCCTATGTCCTTCATTATTGTCAATAAAAAAAAACGTAAAACAACAAGAGTATCATCAGGTTCTTTTTTGCTTACAGTCATCGTATATTAATATTCGAGCAGAAAAATTACACAAAATGAAAAGAAAATGACAAAATAAAGAATATCATCTACATGATCGGATATGAACCAAACGAGAGTCTTTAGAGAATTTATAGTGAATGTTATAGCATTTTGCTCAGTCATTACACTACGATAGTAATATACAAAAATAGATCGATCAAAATAAAGTCACAAATAAAACAAAAGGAAAACAATAACACAAAATTATAAAAAAATAAACGAAACAATGGAAGACGAAAGAAAAAAAGAATGCTGCTCAATGCTAATTATACGAATAATAAAGCATGATACGTAGATTTTGTTATTTTTATAGAAAAGATGAAATACATCTTTTCAATTTTCTATTGTTAATAACCATTGTTAAATATTTACAAATTTAAAAATAAAATGAAAAGGAAAAAAAAATTGCATTGTTTTTTTTTTGTCAGCTAATTTTTGCTGATGTTGATTGTTCTTGAGATAAAGACACATGATAAAAGTAATATGTTAAAATCAACTAACAATAATAACAGAATCAGCACATGTTTTTTTATCTGTTTTATTTTTTGAAGTTGATCCACAATATGTATTTGATGCTGACCTTGTGTTATTATTGTTATTTGTCCCTGAATTATCATCATTCATGTCTGTTGTTGTTGTTGTTGTTGTTGTTACGGTTGGTGTAGTATTTTTTTCCCATTCTCTTAGTTGAATAATAAAACTTACATTGGGATCAACTATTTGACGTAATTTACGCATTTTATCGAATGCTTCATCTAATGTCCAACGATTCTTTTTCATCATATAAGCAAGTACTAGTGTTGGACTACGACTAATACCAGCCGAACAATGAACTAGAACATTATTAGTTTTTACACGTAAAGCATTATCTAAATTTTAGTAAGAAAAAGAAAAAAAAATTAATGTTTGAAGAAAAATAATAAGTAATATAAAACTAACCAATAAATTCTATGAAATCATCGAAATGTTTTCGAAGATTTTGTGATGGAGAATCAAGTGCACCTATACGCATATATTCATATTTTTTTTCCCAGTAAAAAGGTAAATCAGGTGTACAATTAACAATATGTGTTATACCATTCTGAGTTAAACGTTCTTGACTCTGTGCATCCAAAGCATTACCTAAAATAATGTATTATTATATTTTATTAACTAAGATGTTGTTTTGCTTTTAGTTTTGAGGTCAGATAACCTTGGACTTCAATAAAAATCTTTTTTTATCTTATCCTTCGACCTTCAATTACTCAATGTTTTCATAGTGAGTCAGTTAATAATGCGTATTTCAACTAACGGATTCTTTTTTCTTCTTTCCTTTTCTACGCCGTTTCATATTCCATCGGCTTTAATTAGTCTTCATGAGAATTCTTTTTTTTTTTTTTTTTTTTTTATAAATAAAATCACATGATAATGAAATTTTTTTCTTTATAATGAATACATACCAACAAATATATGTGGTAAAATTTCTGTCATAACAACATTTTCTTTATCAATTGCATCGGGACTTGGTGGTGGGGGAATAAGATCTTGTTCGAATTTATCTTTGAATGTTTCTGTTGGACATTCAATTAAATCTGGATATTCTGTTTTAACAGCATCTAGTCCTCCTATAATAAGATTTATGTATTTATCTTTCTTTCTTTCTTACATTGTTGTCTTTTTTTTTCTCTACCTTGAATAATTTGAACTTTTTTATTTGATTTTTGTGCTGCTTGTACAACAAGATTAATAGGAAGGGAATGCATTTTTTCTTCTGCTCGTACATCTGTTGATTGATCATATAGAATAACCGTATCAGAATTACATAATGATGATGATAAATTCGGTTCAACATCTTCTAAACGTTTTGATGTTAATTTTCTTGCCATAATTTTCGTTCGACAATTTATATTATGTGATGAACGTATACGTTCACTACCGAAATCCATTTGAGAACGACAATCAAGTATAGGCATTTTTTGTGAATTTGAATTTTGAAAAACTAATTCAACAAATTCTCTCGGAGTTATAAATGCACAATTCTCAGTTGAATGTGATGGTGATGCATCCGAACAACTGTATGCTTTTGTTAATGGCGCTCTTTTAGTTGTTGTTGTCGTATTTTTTGTAGTTTTATCGGCGTTAGGATATGTATTCATTGTTTTTTCTGCCAAAATATGATCATTGTGAGCACGATTCATACCTTGCAAATACAAAAAAAAAGCAAATATAAAAAAATTTAAAATAAAAAAAAAATGTTTTCTCTTTTGTTTTTTCATTTATTACTCACATTGGAATTGCTATTATTATAAAAGTGAATTTTTTTTTCTTTCCTTAGCTTCTCAGCTTTCGTTTCTTTTTTCTTCTTTTTTTGACATGTTTATTTGTTTACTGCAAAACTGATGCAATATATAGGTATCAAGGGCAGAGAAGAAAAAAAAAGAAACTAAATAAAAATCATAAGCGTTTTTCCTATTTTTATACAATTATTAATCATATTAATCTATGCTTAATTTAGAAACGCAAAAAATCATTGTGTTTCTTTCATTAATTGTATAAATATGAAAAAAATTAATTTTGGTATAGATGTCGCACATTCACATTGATATTTTAGAATTTAATAAAAAAGAAAAAAAAACAAGAATAATTATTAGACATTATTTTTTATGATGAAATGGAAATATTTTTAAATTTTTCTATAGATTAAAGTAATATTAAATATCTAGAAACTGTTCTTACTTAGATAAAAGTTTGTTGATTATAAAAACCCGAAAGTTTTCTGCAAATATTTGCTTTATAAGGCAGGTATAAAGCTTTAGGAATGATGTTGATAGTGATAATTTTTGAGTGTTTATGTGTCTTATATCCCCACATACCCCTTTCTTTCTACACAAAAAACCTTCAGAAAATTTAAGCATCACCTGAGCCTTGTAAAACATTGTATCATATTTCTTTGAGGGAATATTTGAAGTGTATGTAGTATGTTTTTTAATGGTAACTGCCTACCATTATAAAAGAAGAATCTTAGGATTAGAAAGAAAAAACAATGTAGACTTGAGCTTTGCTTAAATAATCAGTCAGAATACTATTAAAATTATTTCTTTTCAAGATTTAACCTTGTTTATTATTGTCATTAAATTTAAATTCCAATAGATGGACTTGAAATATAGATATTTCTTTTAAATATACTCAATTCTAAAGGTAATAGTTTGTATTTAGCTTATGATATTATTACTAAAGTGCAAAACTTATTTATTAATTATTTCATCGATTGCATAATTTATGCTAATCATAGACTTACATAAATTGATCACATTTTTTTTTTACTTAATAATCTAATACATATGGAATAATTATAAATAACACAATAAAACAATCATTTGCTTTATTTTTTCTTCTTCTTCTTCTCTTCATTCATTCTATTCGTAAATCGATATCAAACAGCACAAAAAGAAAACGAAAAAGAAAATTCTCGCTTCACTTTATTCGATAACGTCATTATAAAATACCTTATTTTCTTTTCTTGTTTGCCCGTATACTTACTTCTAGAAGAATCAGATGTAAGAGGTAAACGATGACGATAGCGATAATGTGTAACTATACACGGTTGTTCTTTATGTATGATATATATTCACTCAGCAAGTGACAAAATAAATGCAAATGGGGCGAAGGGCGCTTATTTAGAAACGTAGAAAAATAAATTTTATTTGGCGAATACTGTTGCTTCGTTTTTTCTTTTTTTCTTTACCCATTTCACACTTTATACTTATACGTTACCATACTTCACTTTTTTTTTCGCTTAAAAAAATACAGTACTTCAATAATTACTTGGATATTGCATCCAATTATTAAGCCAACGATTCAACCGTGGGCAAAGAGAAGACCAAAAAAAATTTTTGTTTTTTTCAGTACACTACTCGTCATTTGCATTGCATCAAACTACGGTAGTCAAATATGAAAAAAAAAAGGAAACTTTACCAGCGTCATGTGATAGAAAAATCTAGATTGAATTGAGTGAATCGGGTGGGTGTGTTCTCATATGCAAAAAAGGTATGATTCAAAATACATGTGTATACTTAGTAGTTTCAAGGAAAATTATGATTATTATAATAAAGTGTTCTTTGTGTGTTTCTATTGAATAGCAGCAACAGTTATGTTTCTATGGACACTATTTACTCTTACTTAACAAAAGTAATCATAAGCATGAAAAAAAAAATACAAAGAAATAGAGCATTTTCTATGAATCGAAATGTTTTATGGTTATTCACATATAATGAATTAATAGAAAGTACGATTTACATGACCTAGAGTGCACATTTACTTTTTTTTTATCTTGTTAAATTCGAGTATCATATTATGTAATCTGTCTGATGATATATTGTAATAAACTGATCTATCAAATGACATTAAAAACAGCATTCTATTTGATCCATGATTGTTTTGATTAAATCAATACGATACTATTTCTAGTGCAAATATTCGAATAGATTCAAATTTTGTTTAGAGCTTTCTTTCTTGAAAATTCTGCTTATATTATCGAAGATTTTTATGCATTAGAAATTGCAATTTTTAAATTTCTTCTTCAATATATCAAAAAAAAAAAGACATGTCTTCATTAGAATTGATATTATTATGAATAAGTTTGATGAAGAATTTTATGTATACAATTTTAAAGACTTTAGGCATACAATTATACAAACAGTTGAAGATAAAGATTCCGTTATCGATCGATAGAAAGTAGTAGACATGCTGTGTAAACCCAAAGGAAATCGTATAACGTGTTACATTCGTAAAAAATTATTATCTTGTAGAGATATATTTGCTATGTACTTGAGTCATTAATAACCAATGAAATTGCGTCAATCAAAACTTATTTCTTTTTATAACCTTCTATTCTGTCATGTTTTTTTCTTTTATTATGTATAGAAATTCATGTTCGAACAAATGAGAAAGTTCATTAGTTATTTACACCTTATTCAATTTGAGTCAATAATATTATTTTGTCTTAATAAAAAACAAAAACATTTTTGACTTTTTCCGCATTTTCAAAATAAAACTATTGTTTTTTTTGTTTCCAAGTAATTAATTTTACTAACTATAAAATGTCATTGACATGAGAAAGTTTGTTGAAAATATTTACATCATGACTCGTATTATTAATCAATCATCAGAAATTGGAAGGAATTTGAAATTAATCAGAATATTCACGGACAATTCGCAATAATTAGTTTTTTCTTTCAATTAATCATCATTTCTCATGACACTGTCACACATTGAAATTATTTCCTTTTTTTTTTTTGATAAATAAATGAAAAAGATTATATGTTGATTAGTTTGTGATACTAAACCATGAAACAATTATATTTAACCATAAAGAGGTTAGAAAACGTTGAATCATCTGTGTTTATATCTCAGTAGAAATAGCCTTTTTTTTCTTTTCTATATATGTACTATGAGAATAGAGCAAATGACAATATCGAACTCATATGACTCATGAGAAAAAGATCAGAGTTAATTTTGAATTTTTTGCGTCGTCATTGCTTATCAATAGCTTATTTAAAAAATGCAAGTCTTTTTTTATCTGAACTGCTATATTAACCCATTTTTATTCTCATACGAAATAGATGTAAATAAAAAAATTAATATTATATACGTATATTATATTATATTTAACTTTAATGGAATCTACGAAGTAATAGAATTCGTAAACATTTCTCAATTGAAATTTACTATGTCGTATAAAATTCTGAACAAAAAACAACAAGAAACAAGGTCAAAGTTTATGTATATTTGAGTAATATTGTCTATCACTTTATTTTTTATATTCGAATTTAATTTGACTCATAAATTACATTTAAAATGTGAAAACATTATATTGAAAGTTTTATTGAGTCATGTTCTAATGAAAAAAAAAATGAAGAAATTTTTAACCTATGCATTCTCTATCGTAGAATAATCAGAAATGAATGCCTCTCAATCATGAAAAATTTTCGTTTTTTTCTCAGTGAAGTTCTAGCTTTTTGTTGGTTTTAGCTCATTAATTGACAAGAAGAACGCTCAATCTTCTATCCGAAATCTGGTGAACTTGAGAAAAAATCTTCCAATTGATCTCCTCACTCATTGACTCATTCAGAGCCTGTTTGAGAAGAGTAAATGTTTTCTCTCGAAATTTGATTCTCAAAAAAATGATTAAACCACTTCATCCTCCATATTAAAAGCCTTTAAGGCTTTCATCTCGTTAAATGGTCATGATTAAGAATAATTTCTAGAAATCCCTTTTGTTTTTTGCTCATGTCTGAAAACAGGTATTTGAGCATGAATACAAATTAACATATTTATATTTGTTCTGCTCGATATAGCATGGATATGTGAGCCTTCTTTTTGGGAATTTTCGCACTCAAGTTGTATCTAAGATATTCGAATACTTGACTATTTTAGAAGCTTGAATTATGACAAGAGGTTTATGTTGATTAGTTTGCTCATTAAGATAGTGTCAAAAATAATTTTCTGGTTGTCGAAGCATAAGAAATCATTCATGCATACATTAGCATATTAATAAGTCAAAATGAATACTCTATTTTATTTAATTAAAAAAGAAACAAGTATTCACAATGTTTTTGCTATGGAAATTAAAATTAAAATTTTTAATAAAAGAAAATTATTTGTTCTGCTTAAGTATATTTTCCCTTGAAATTCAATTTTTTCGGTCACATTTATCTACAATATCTAAAACATCGATTGATTCGAATGTATAAATGATTTCTCATCTTCTACAAACTCTTTCTCTACGAAGTTAATCTTTCAAGTTTGAATCAGAGGGCTCAATAAACTAGGTGAGACTCATTCGATTGAGATCACTAGTCTGAATTATATTTAATAAAACTCTTGATCCACTGTTTTTTGAATAATTTGCAGTAGGAATCTCATAGGGATTTGCGGTTTTCACCATTCAAGAAAGAAGATTTCGGGCCATCGAAATTGGATCGGTTAACAAAAGACCAAGCAGTTGATTGCTTGATGGAGATTTTCGTAAACGATATTCTGAAGTCATTCCTTTATCCGAAACTCACCTGATTAGTGAACTTCTAACCAATCAAATGTCAATGTACTACGATGGCCCCAGGTTTTCTCTCTTGAATAGTGAAAACCACAGATCTCTACGGTATTTCTATCAAAAATAATTCAAAGAACAGTGAAATACATTGGATTTTTGAAATGGTTAGTACTTGATACTTCATCATAGATTATTGAAGTTCACAATAGTAAAACAAACTGTATCAATTAAAATGATTGAATGTATTGACTTCTTAGTTAATTATCGAATTGCAGTAAATGAAAAACTTTAAGGCTTGGATAATAGATCATTGAATTGTTCGATAATTTATTACTATACAAAGACCACTAATAAAACGTCTTATTTTTTTTTATTTCTTCAGAAAAAAAAAACTAAAGCATTAGACAAACATTGATGTTATCAGCAAGTATTAAGATACTTGAGTAATGCGCAATGAAAATAAAACTGCATTAATGGTTGAAGTATATATTTCAAATAAATCTTATTTATTCAGATATTTATTTTATCTAGAATAGAAATGGGTACATTTTGTATAACAGAGAAAAAAACAAAACAAAACAAAACAAAATCAACTATTTTTTATTTTCGACCGGAGTAGTTTCATTAGATGATGGTGTTTTTAATGATCGAATATCCCATATACCAGGCTTTTTTTTATCTTGATCAGTTGAAACCATATTTCGTATTGGTCCAATATTACCGGTATTGAGTAGAATTTTGCGTGAAAGACGCATTGTACCTGAAACAGGATCACGACCAAAATATTTGACTTGTAATTCATCACCAACATTTAAACCTAACACACTTGGATGATCAATCTAAAATAAAGACGAAAACAAATATTTATATTTTTTTTTATTTAGTTATGAAATCAAATTTCTGTATGAATACGATACTAATTTTTGGAAATCATGGTAACAAATTGTCAATGAAATAAAACATGAAATACTATTCTATTCGAAAAGTGTTGAGAGTATGAATCATAGATTTCTACCAAGGTCAATTTTCAATCACTGTAGCTAGAGAAAAAAATCCTGATACACACAAGAAACTTTCTTTTTCTCAGTATCAATTCTGATATTAAAAAAGGGTACAGAATCGTCCCACATTTCTTCTACACAGTATATTCGATCGAGCTGACACTGTTTGGGATGTGTCGATGAAGGAGAGAAGCTTAAGTTCTGTCATTATTTTAATCATGACAGCAACCAGATGTTCTTCGGTAATTGTGATAGCAGATTTCAAATTTGGAATTATGCTGAGGATAATTAGCTTTTTAAAGTGATGATTGACTGGCTCAGATCAATAGATTTTCGTTAGAACTGTTAAAATGTCGTTTATTCCTATCAGAAGATAAATCTAATATCTAAATATATTCAATCAATTTCAATTATCTCTATAGTACTTTTTTGTTTCATTCCCTCCATAATCAAGTGATATTTTCGATGTTCAAGCAAAAGACAATTTCTTATTGAAAATTTATTAGAAATTCAGGATATCGTTTTTCATGGTTGATCCGATCGAGCGAGTGAGAATACTCGCTAAATCATGAAAAATGTTTGTCTTTTTACCAGTGGACTCGCATTGACCTTTCTTCTTGTATTCTCTTGAAAAACAAATATGTACACGCTCCCCTTAATGTTGGCTGACTTCGGTCAACCCTGTTACTTTTCGACAAACTATATACATTACTTTTCGTCGATCAAGTTGTGAATTTGGTAATAGAACAGGTGGCATTGTTGGATATAATTGTATAAGAATACCATTAGAACGTATTTCAACAATTTTAGCCGTATAAATTCCACCAAATTCAAGTTCTGGTTCTTTCATTTCTTCTAAAAGTTTATCAATAATCTGTTTTGCTTCATTTAAAGCATCTTTATTTGGTGCAAATATTGAATAAGTAATTTCATCAATTGGTAATATTGTTACACCTAAATTCATGAAATAAATAATGAGAAAAAGAAAAGAATAATTTCAATTTTTAAATACCAGTTTGTGCTAAAATTTTCTTTAAATTTAAACCACCAATACCAAGAAATCGACCACGTTTATGACTTGGTATAGTTAATGTTTCTATTTCAGGTGTATTCTGTTTTTTAGTTTTTCGTGGTTCACTTATTGTTTTATTCATAATATCAATTATTTTACAACGAGCATCTATAGAATAAATAATTTTCAAAATAAAAAAAAAAGAACAATATGCACACATAGATTTTATATAACCTCGTGCAGCTCGAAGTGCATCTTTAACAATATTCAATGGTAATCCTTCCATATTCTTTATATCAGCCTAGATAGAAAAAGAGAGAGAATTTCAAAAGAAAAAGAATTTCCTTTTAAAAAGATACTTGTAATGCTGTTATACTATTTCGTGTTCCAGCTACTTTAAAATCTGTATCACCCATATAATCTTCAATACCCTATTAAACAAAACAAAATACATTCTAAGATTGAAATTTATCAAAAAAGAAAATATTTACAAGTATATCAGTTAATACACGATAATCAGTAACCGTACCATCGTCTGCACATTTTGATACAAGACCTATAGCAACACCAGCAACAGGTTCATGAATTTGTATACCTATAAAATTGTGCACAGAAATTTTATTAAGAGAAATACAAAACAATCATATAAAAGTTTTCAATTTCATGCTAGAGAACTCGAAAAAATGATAGGAACTTGAAAGTAGAAATTCAATGATCGATTCCGATCATTGAATTTCTACTTCCAAGTTTTTATCGTTCTTCTGACTATCCCAACCGGAATTATTGAACTAAGAACCTATATTTCAATATTTGATCTCAATTAAGCAACATGTTTTAGGCATACTTTGCATTAATTTCTAACAAAAGAATTACCCGACTTTTGATATATATTTAAAGCTAGGCCAATAATTCAGTAAAGCAATTCTGACTCAATTTCAAAGGTCCATGAAAATAAACCCTGTTGAGCTTTTTCTAGTCTTTCCGAGATGTTCTTGTAGGTTCAATACGAGCTCAAACAGCGGATATCAGTTTGAGTAGTTTCCTTGTAAATAATAATGAGACAGCTTTTAGTAGTCTCTTATAGAGTCGTGTATAAGCCTTCGAAATACTGTTTCGGTTGCTAGAAAATTCGATTATTTGTCTCTTAGAAAGTATAAACAAACAGATATCTCAATTTTCTCTCTATGTTCAATTTATGCTTTAATAAAAATTCCTTCCAAGGAAAGTTGTTCAAAATCTGATTTTACCTGCTTCCATAAGTGCTAAACTTGCAGCACATACACTAGCCATAGATGATGATCCATTAGATTCTAATACTTCTGATGTTAATCGAATCATAAATGGTAATTCATTAGGTACAATAGGTTCAACACCTTTTTCTGCTAAAGCTCCATGACCTAATTCTCTTCGATCAGCTCGTCCATATGCTCGACCAATTTCATTTGTTGCATAAGGTGGAAATTCATAATGAAGAATAAATGGTTTACGTTTCAAACCTGTTCTCCATACAAAATCATTATTACGATATTGTGAATCAAGTGCATCAAATGCAACTGTACATAATACTTGTGTTTGACCACGTTGAAATAAAGCTGAACCATGTAATGGTTCATATAAATTAATTTTACAATTAATTGGACGTAATTGATCAAATAGACGACCATCACATCGATGTGATTTTTCAAATATTAAATTACGAAATATTTTTTTAACAACATATGTAAATGTATCTGATAGATTTGTTGATGAGATTTCTTCTTTTAATAATAATTGATTAAGAATATCTTGACGTATACCTGTAATAGCTATATCACGTGCAATTTTATCAAGTGTAGAATCAGTAAAAATTTTTAGAAGACGATCATAACATAATGTTGTAATTTTTTCAATTAAAACATTATCAAATTTTTGTAATTCAATATTTGTACGTTTTGTTTTAGTTGAAAGTTTTTTTATTTCATCAATTATTGAAAGACAACATTCAATACTATATTCAAGTGCAGAAAAAAATTTTTCATCAGATAAACGATTTGCTGATGCATCAATCATTACTAAACAAAACGAAAAAGAAAAAAGAAAATAATTTTTATAGTTTAAGATTTTGTATTTTTTACCAAGATGTCCTTTAGGATTAACTGATACAACTAGATTAAGATCACTTTTTTGCATTTGTTGACGAGTAGGATTTACAATAAATTGTCCATCAATAGAACCAATACGAACAGCAGCTAATCGGAAAATCATCAATTAAAATAAATTTAGCCAAAAAAATAAAGCTTACCAATCGGTCCATTCCAAGGAATATCGGATGTTGCTAATGATGCAGAAGCTAAATAAAACAATTTTTGAGATAAATTTCTAAGAAAAATTAATATTTTATATACTTAGAACATAACAAAAATAGTAGGATGTAGATGACAATATACTTTTATAGTAAGCTTAAGTAGATATCAAGAACAAACTATAAAAAGAAAGTATTTTCCATTTTGAACATTTGATTCACTGGTTTATTATATTTGAAGAACTTTAGATTTAACTGAAGTCAATTCACTGCTCTACTATTGAAAACAAAGCTTCATCACAATAACAGAGCTTTTGCGCCCCATACAAATGCTCACGAAAATGGCGGGATGATGGTGACAGTGAGGAAGAGAAGAGATCCTATGTATAACTTCAGCAGTTTTTTGATTGCTTGTAAATTTAAGTAAGAGTCGTAGAAAAGAAAATGTTATGAATTTCTTCAGCATTTATGGAACAACTTTTCATATTCATACCTGCATTAATAGCTAATACATCAGGTTCTATTATACCATCTACAGACAATATATTACAAGTAACCTATTAGAAAAAAAAATAATTTATTTATAATCATAAAAGGTGTTCAATGAGTTCTGAACCTCAACGAAAATTAGTTAATATGTAAATTAAGAAGTTTTAATGAACTATGAATTCATTGTTTGTAATGTCAATCTGTATTTTCATTTTGATTTATAAAAAGATCGACATTCCTAGATTGTTTTATTCTAAAGTTATAAGACTTTTCCTAAGATTCTTAATATCAGCCAATTGGTTTGTATCATCGAAGAAAGCAGCTAAGTAGGGATAATTCAACACTCTGAGACAAAGGCTGATATTTGTTCTTAGCCTTGAAATGGTCTGACTCTGTTTTGTCAATATTTCTAAAATTGCATAATCAGCTTTCATATCACAAAAAAAGTCGATATTTCGAAAACACTATACGACTCAGTCCTGTTTAGATGCTGTTCTGAGTGCTCACAGGTCAATTGGCTGAAATCAGTGGTCTTAGGAAAAGTCTTATACTCTTCGAATGGAACAAGCTAGAAATGCCGGTCTTGTATAGACCGAAAAGAAAATATCCTGTTCCAAAATCTGTATCAAGAACAGATTTGCGAGTTTTTATAATGTGTCTATTGACATTTATTTAAAAGCAGTAAAGCACATTATATTTTGAAATGCATAGTAAATCTAGGATGTGAAGTTGACTATCTCCTGTATTCACAGCCTAAGAATTAGCTCGAAACTCATATAAACATAGTCGGATATAGGAATCACTGTTTGTATAGATGTAAACTAATTTTCGTTGGGACCTAGAACTTTATTGAGACACCCTTGAAAAGATAAACTTTACTTGTGTATCATAGACATATCCATTCAGAAATAAAGGTCTTATTGAACGATCTAAACAATTAATAATAATATTATACATATTCTTATATGTATAAAAAAAAAGAAAGATATATTTCATCTTTATCCTACCAATCATGCGTCCAGTCAAAATTTCATGATCCGTTAAACCTAATTCTCTTCGTAAATAATTTGTTGGTATTCGACCAGCTGCTGCTGCTTTTTCTCGATAGTCAACCTAAGATTAAAAAATACATAAAGAAATAACGACAAACAAAAACCTTGATTCTTTTCATAATACAGTTAATGGTAAAAATGATGGTTGACTTGATGATAATGTTTTAGCTTTACTAACACTTGTAACAAGTACACTTGTGTTATTTAACTATATACATAAAGAAAAACAATTCATAAAAAATTATCAATGTTTTCTGAAAATAATCACTTGAGCTATTGCACTACCATCACTAAATCGTGCTAATTCATTAATTCGAAATGATATACTAAATAATAATTATTCGTATTTGTTTTTTTTTCTTTCGAATCATCATATTTATAAATATTAACATACCGACTAGAGGATCGAATATGAATTGATGATTTGATAATTTTTCGTAGTAGAATCATTTTATATTTAAATATCTGATAAAAAAGATTTTTCTTTTATTTCTTTTATTTAAACAAGTCATTTTATTTGTTCTTATGGCTTCTGTTTTTTTTGTTTTATTTTAATATAAATTTACATATGAATGCATAACAGTTTAGAAGACAAGAAAAGAGAAGAAAAAAAGAAAAACATTACATGCATGATTTATTTTATCTTGGTTTTTAATAGAAAAAGAAAACAATTATTGAAGAGATCATCGTTATTTAAAGAAAGACAAAAATGAAGAAAAAAAAAAATCCATATATATATATATATTAAATCAAGATCTTTTTTTATATATTTCGTTGATATTGTTCGTTATTGATGAACTATCATCACTTATTTGAGAACGATTTGATGAAGATGGATTGAATAATCTAAATTTAATTTAATTTAATATGATAAATTAAAAATAACAAATATTCTTACTTGCTACTATTAAAAGTAATGCCATCTGTATTTGACTGACTATCAGATAGTAAAGTGTTTCCAGTTCGACCTCCTAAATAATGACAGATAGATAATTATTTATAAGTTCGAATTTCATATAAGATTGATTTCTGTCAAATGTTTGAAACATGTTTATATTGTGCAATGATAGGCGGACAAGAGCTTAAATAATATACAAAAATAACCAAAGAAATAATACTCTCATCACAAAGTCATGGAGTGATGATTTTTTACAACAATGGTAGAAGTTCCTTAAATCCATTTACATAAGAAGAAATGCATAATTTATATAAAATCCTTCAACTGTTTTCAATTGCACTAACAGAAGTTCAAAATACTCATAATCCATATTTTGCAGTTTCAAGCATTTCCTTAGCAGAAATGAATTATGATTGGTTTCATACAAGCAAGATCCAAAATATTTCACAATAGAGCAAGTTTATTTGATTGATCTTAACAACATTAATACTGCTGGAATACAGTATTAGTATGACATTTCTTTTTTTATGCTGTCAATTTCTCTTTCTACTCAATGACATTATCTAATAGCTTCTGATTGAAAAAATAAACGATTTCCTTTTGAATATAACGTACAAACATCATAATAGATAGACATATATTTCTATTTTTTCTTTTCCATTTCTCCATAAATCGGTATAATTGCCTTATTGACGACTAGTGCAATTCGTTGACATTTGTTCGTTATAAGACTAGTATTAGATGCTATTTTTAAAATACATACCTTTTCGAAATACTCTATGTGAAATAAATCTGACAAAACGAGCACCATAATGACTTGGATTACAAACAGATATTTCTTCCTATTAAAAAAAAACAACAAATTTTATTTCAATGTAAATTTTTTTTTTGTGTTTTGTTTTTTTTTCAATAATTATACCCTAGTTACTAATGTTGATTTGAATACATGTTCTAATTTTTTACGAAGACGATAATCTTGTAGTATATCAATAATACCAACATATAATAATAATAAATCACCCTTGTCATTCACAGCTGGTATACCAGCCCTATGTAAAAAGAAAGAAAAAAGACACAAAATTTATTTTAGTATGTAAACACAAATAATTTCTCAAAAATTGTAGCAATATTATTATAAAAACATTCAATAATAGATAGACAAAGGCATACTTTTATTTATTTTTTCCTATTAGACTATGTAATTAGAGGTGTAACCAGATCGACTTAATCGTCGTTGATTTTTGAAGGAAATTTTCAAATTTCATCACCACAATATTTTTAAGATAGATTAGTCACCTTCGTCAATGCATAAACGATTCCATCATGCCGTCGTCTTCAATATTTAAACGATTCAGCTGCAATACTGCCGCCGATCAATACATCGGCTTATATTTCTATCTATGATAGCTCTTAAATTTTGAAGCTTTATTTTAATTTGATAGTAATAATATGCTAAAGCTCTTGTTATGTTTCTATCAGAAAGTTTGTAAGTTCAAAATATTAATCTAATATAGAGAAGCTGTAAGGTTTAACGAAAAACAATCTGATTTAATCGTATATATATATTAATATTAAAGCATATTTTATATTAAAGAGAAAGTTAATGAGCATTATTTATCTCACCAATTAATATATAAAGAAGTTTCTTATTTGAATCAAAAAAAAAAAAAAAGAAAAGACAACATACATTGCAAGACGTGAAAGATTTTGTCGATTGAACCAAACATCACCACCAATTAAACCAAAAGCTAAACAAAATGATGATAATGAATGAATTGATGTTATGATTTATATTGATAGTTTACTATTTGGATTTAATATTATATTAGTTGAATTTGATGATTCTTCATTTGTTTGTAATGTTGTTTCTGTTGTTGTATTTAATACTGGTGATAATTCTTGTTTAACTGTTTGAATACTTGCTGTATCACAATTATCAATAGGAGTATCTGATAATGTTTGTTTAGTATTAAGAATTGATTGTTCTTGTTGTGCACGAATAAATTCAATAACACGTAAATATTGTATATAAGTTGGATGATGAGATGATTGTGTCATAGTAATATTAGAATCTGTTGGTATTGTTATTGATTCTTCATTCATATTTAATGATTTATTAGTCATTGTATCTGATGAATTTGTTTCATTTTCAATTGTTATTTCGTTTAATGCTAATGATGACATAAGTGGTAGATTTTGTGTTGATTTCATTTCTTCTGTTATATTATGAACAGCTAATAGAAGTGAATAATCCATTATATCAAAACTACTCAAAATCTAAAATATATTTTATTATTGAAAGAAATGAATCTTTTTATTGACAACAAAATTTAATTGATACTTGAAGAAAAGAAAAAAGCTATTAGCACAATTCCTATAAGATTAAATTGTGAAACACAATACAATTACTGTTACTAACTACAAGGAGATTGTTTGATTTCATCGATTTTTAAAAGTTATCCTGTTACTCAATCTTTTGAAAATGCAATAAGAACGTAGTTCATATATTTTAAAGACAGGAAGGTGCAAATTTCTACTCTTATGCTTAAACACTTCTTATAGATCATGTTTCATAAATGAATAAAAAATATTCAAAGTAAATTTTACTTAGAGGAGTGTGTAGAGCGTAAAGCTCTCTTCGGTTTACTATATTCAGACTATCGACTATCGTTTATAGCCTTAGCAAGAGAATATATCCAATTGCATATTATGGTGACGAGTAGATTTCGATGGAATTAAGAAAATCATAAAGGATTCATGATCAAGAGTTATGACCGACATAATGAAGTTTTATTATTTGAATTCGTATCTAAACGGTCTTTTTCATTTACTCATATCTTAACTTAAATCTATTAATTTCTGTTTTTTTTTTTGTTTTTACTTGATAGAATTTTGATTATACTTTATTATATATAAAATTTTCCTTACTTGAACATCATCTTCAATTGTTTGTATTAATTGATCATAGAAAAATGGTTCTAATGTTAAACCATATGGATGTTGACTTTTAAAATCATTATCTTTTAATGTTGGTAAATCACGTTTATGTTCTTCTTCAGATGCTTTTCGTTTATAAATTGAACCTTTTAAATCATATTTTTCATATAATTTAACATTTACTGGTATTAAATTATTCATTATAACAAAACGAATATTTTTATTAAAACTTTGATAACAAAAAAGACCAAAAAATTTTGGTAATAATGTAAAAGGATTCTGTGTTAAATTCATATAACAACTAGGTAAAAGACTAAGTAAAAATTTTGCTTCTTTTTTTGATACTGTTTTTATAACATATGCATCATCAGCTGTTATATAAAAAATTGAACCACTTGCACCTGGATTTGGTAATTCACGTAAATCTTTAGCACAAAGTGATAACTAAAATATGAAAACAAAAATAAAAAATGAGAATTGAAATTAAACTAATTCTATTTTCTTTTTTTCAATTATGATGATCCTTACCATAAACGAAGATGGATCAATACCAAAGGCATCACGAAAAAAACGAAATGCTGTTTGTGCATAAGTTTTTAATTGAAATTCAGCATATGGATGTTTAGGTGTTGATTTTGAACCATCTCTATATAAATTAAACATAATAAATTCATTTATGAAATGAATTAATCGATTTTTCATATTTTAAAAATGATTTGCAGAAAATAAATTCAGTATGAAATTTAAAAACAATAGAATTGACTATGAAGTTATTATTGAACAATCAAGAACAAAGTTCAAATTCAATTCATGAGATATTGATATAGTTATTTATTTTGATTGAAATGTCTTCCGAGATTATGAAATGACTCAAAACAAAATTAGATATGTCAAAAACATACGTATTCTTTTGAGATTAATTTTTATCGGTTCACTTCTTTCTTTTTTTTTGATTATCGCAATAATAGAGGATTGATGTTGTTTTTGTCTACTGAATAATATGGTCAACGAAAAAAAGAAATCAAGGCTTAACATGTCGTTGTACCAATCAAATAGTTCTACATAATGATATAGACACGCGAAGAATTAGACCACATCATTAGCATATTAGACAGACTAATATTCTATTTGTAAAGTTATTTTATCAACGACTCTTCTAGAATCACTGTCGGGGGTAAAGGGTTAAAATGTAAATTGTGTTTTGTATATGTCAGTGCAAAGAGCATGCTATACTCTTACAAATCGTTATACTTGTATGTTTACCAAAAAAACTATTTTCTCATGAAAATACTATTTTATGTATGAATACCAAGGTTGTAAAAAGAATTTTTGAAATACAATCGAAAAGTGAGCGATAAAGTATCGGGAATAAAAATTTAAATTCCACAGACCGTGACAGACACTAATTAGAAACCCTGATAAACATTATTGATATATAATCAAGGACTGTCTATCAATAACGTCTCGTTCTATTATATGAATTACTTTATTATATTTCTGGAGAAGGATGATATAGAAATATGTTTCGAAATAGATAGAATTAAAAAGAATCTTCTTATGATAAGCAACAACACAACAACTATATCGTATTTAACAATTTAAACTTGCAAAACAGTTTTTTCCCAATTTACATTTAGCATCAAGTCTGAATAGAAAAGATTTCAAGTTAATAACGAAAGTCTTTAATATGTTCCGAAAGAAACACGATGATAGAGTGCACAACACTTAAGCTAACATTGACTTTTTCTACTGAAAATAATACAATCAAGATATGTAATCTTATTCTTTACTTATTCATACAACATATAGCATGCTCGATATTGATAAAACAAAAACAAGTCAATCTAGATGTGCTCAGTTCGAAATACAAAATCAAAAATGTAGTTTTTGTCCAGTATGAACTCTTAGCTCGCATATTCTCCATAAGTATACGAGATCTTACGAAATTAGCATTTGCGTTGCTTTATTAGATAATGTTTAGAGGTGGCACTTTATCTTTAGTTTATATCAATAAAATAGAGTGCAAATAATTTACTTTATCGGGTTAAAGTAACGTGAATAACAATGCTTCAAATCTAGTGTTGTTCTTTTTTAACCTTATATCATAAACTATTAACGGGGACCACATATTACAATAGTTGCAAATCCCCTTCTTCAATCAATCAGTGTAACGATAAGAAAAATTTCTAACTTTACTTACCAACGAGTAATACTGCTAACTATTCGATATTTAAGAAAAATCAAGACTAAAATTAGTTTTTTTCGAAATTTTGAGTTCGATTTTTTTTTCATTAAACGAAAGTGATTTTTTGTTTTTCTTATGAAAAAAAAGAAATTTATTTTCAAACAATAAGAATATATTCTAAAAATTCTTATTCAAAAAATTTTTAATACAATATAATAAAGATTAAAAATTTATCGTATATACAGAATGTTTGTGATTACTCCTAAATGAACAAACTTTTTTTTTTTTTTTTTGTCAACAGGAATTCAATCATTTTAATATTATGATAAATAATTAAAAAAAAAAAAACAAAATGAAAACTTCTTTACACCGAGTGTTCTTTATCATTTTAAATCAAGAATGACAAATGATCATAGTAAACGCACTTAGACATTCTCCAACGTATAAATATCGTCGTGCTCCATTGAAAATACGCATCATATTGTTTATTTTTTTTTTTATAATCGACGTCATCATGAAATCAAGCAAGTACTTTTTGTTTTTTTGTGTTCTTATCAATTAATTACTTAAATAAACAACAAAAACTATTCTTACGATGGAAAATCTTGATATTCAACTTGTTTAAAATCTTGAAAAAGTACTTGACGTTGTGGTTGATGATGTTTACCAAGAACATAATTAAGACCGATTTGGAATGATTTTATAAGATCATCAACCATAACACGTTTATATGATACATGTCCAGTTTCATCAACACGACGATGACCTAATTTTTCTTTATTACCCGATATATTTAATTCATTTAATGATTCATTAACATTTTCACTGATCTTTTTTTTACAAAAAAAAAAAAAGAAAATTTCTCTTTGTTTTTTTTTTTTTTTTAAATAAAATCTTACTGATATATCTTCTACTTTACTATTTTCTAATAATTGTTCATCCTTATTTAATGAGGAGTGTTCGGAAGTGAGAAGAAAATCTGTTATTGAACCAACATTCGATGATATACATGATACAGTTGATGATGGATGACGACGAAATAAATCCGTTGTACGTTGTTCAGTAGCCGTCATTATGTATCATGTAAAAACAACATCAAATAATAAGACAAAAAAAAAATAATAAGATATAATCTATAATAAATAATATATGTAGTTTTTTTTTTTGGTTAGTTAAAAAATAGATAACATTTGTTACGAATACTTATAAATGTATTATATTCGTGACAGTAAGCTTATTGTGCTAATCGACAAGCTTCTTCGTCTTTTTTGCTTTTTTTCCTTTATAGTCAAAGCGAGTAATCAAGAAAGGCACAAATAACAAAAAGAAAAGATTCTTTTTTTTTTTTTTTCTTTTCTTTTTTTCTTTTCCTGTCTATCTATTTTTCTTCCAGAATGAAAAAAAGAAGTAGAACTTGATGAAATAAGATTCGTTATAGGTGTGCGTCATATAAATGCAATCAAATCAAAAGTGAATAATATAAGTATGCATGTACATATGCATTTATATATATATACTACATGTCGTTTTTCTTCTTACTTAACAAAAAACGACTTTTGATTGTACAACTCGAAGGCCAAGGTGAAAATGGCTATAATTACCTGTGAAGGTTCATTTATATATTCTATACATCAAACAAAAAAAAAATTGTATAGTTTTTTCTTTGTTTGTTTTTTTTTTATATAATATCTATTCATATTATATATTTTAACAAAAATGTCGAGGGTTATTTTATAATTGTTTTTTTCTTTCTCTTCTGATTGTTGTATTATTGAAATATTTCACTTTGATAAGAAATCTTTAATTGATATGATACGATTCTATATTTATATCCTAAATATTGAATTTAATCGAAAAAGTTACTGAGAAATTTCGAAAAAAAAAATATACCTTATGCGTAATTTTCTAATTGTAATTTCTCATTAAATTTTTCAAATAAGTTGAATATTTGTAAGATATGTATGTGACCAAATGATAATATATGGTAAAATATTAGATATGCTGTTTATTTTGATCAATAAGATAGAAGAATGATAAATAGAAATGTCTTTTATCCAGATTTCTTTTTCTGCTCGAGGGCCCATTTAATATTCCAGAAGGATGAACATCTATTTTTAGGAGTGCAGACACAGTATGTGTTACAACAGCCACAAACTCTATGAAAATCAACCCGATTTTTGGAGATTGGTCGCCCGCACAGCTCTCATATTGAATAGAACATTGCATAACGAGTTATTTCGATTTCCTAAATATATAATAGTACTATTATGTAATAAACATTTTGCTTGAAAGTAAAGAACGAACATTTATATAAGACTTCCAATTATTCAACAATTGAAAATTTTCTTCATGTTTCATATTTAATGCAAAGTCAATGTTGTCATTCTAATATTTAGTACTAAGCCTAAAATTACATAATTCATTTTTCTTTTAAATATTAACAATGATAAATATTAGTAGTTTATAAGCTTTAAAAGGATATCATTCATTTACGAAACACTTACAAGGAAACATTTTGAACTGAACAATGCCTTTAGAATTTGAACTGCATGCATAATGTAGACTTGAGCAAGCTATAAAAAACAAAAATCACGAAAGGCTAAGTCCGCTTAGGCATTTTACTAGAATTTTAGTCTCGGGTTTGATATATACGAATGAATCGAATGATGGTATTTTGATCCAAGATTTTGTCAACAAGTAGTTCTATTTATTAATTAGTAGCACATCCTGAAAATTTCAGTTGAAAATAATGTTCCATTTGCAAGATATTACAATCTCAAAAAATATGAAGATTTTTACTATCTCAAGAAAGAAACATTATTTCGAGCTGAAATTTTCCGAGCATTCTACTGACAAATAGATTTGTCTATCAGGAAAATCCTAGACGGAAATACTATCATTCGAGTCGTTCTTATATATCAAGCCAGAGATAAAAATTCTAGGAAATTACCTTTAATTTAATATTCTTTCGAGGTTTCTTATATCTAACTGGATTTTACTATCTTATACATAGAGCCTGAATTCTAATGCATCTGATAATTTGAAAATATTTCCGTGTTCGTTAGTAAAAGTAACATATAATTAGACAAGTTGTTTGCATTTCAAATTTTAGAGAATTAGATAAATTTTCTACTTTCTAGATTAGTAATCTATGCTAATTACATCATGTTTGTTGACAAGAAAATTTTCTATAATTAGTCTTGTTTTTCGAAGATAATCGTAGATTACCGTTGATTTCACTAAGACGACTTGTGTCATAATTAAATTTCGAGTATATTGAACTCGTTCGACGACATATCATCAGGATACAAAAAAACACTGTTCTACTACATATGACTTCCTAAATATTTCAAAAAAAAAAAAAGAAGAAAACAATCGATTACATTCTGTAATTCATTTAAATTTTATTTGAAAATAAAATTAAATATTAAAAAAACAAAAAAAAAAACAACAACAGCAAAAAGCATTATATCAAAAGCTGAAAAGATAAATTTAAAAAAAAATTCACATTAATAATAAATAAATAAAAAACAATTAATAAACAACAAGACAAAAGAAAAACTTGTAGCATACATAAAATTAATTTATTTTTTTTTTCATAGAAAAACACCGGGATAACTACATAAGTTTGAATTGAAATTTTTTGTTTTTTCTTTGCTGTTGTTCGCCACTAAACAAAAATAATCTTATTCAAGAATATATTAAAATTTTTGATATATACAAACATTGATCTACATTGTAAGTTAGAAATAAAAACAAACTAAAGTCATACAATTAAAGTTTTTTTTTTTATGTGCATGAAATTGTTCGTATATCAAAGTCGAGTCTAAAAAATAGAAAGAAACAAAAAAATTTTTTTATCAATTTGCTTATTTGATAATTTCAGAAAAATAAATATAGAAATATAATTATATTCTAATACATACTGATTGTATGTCCTCTGATGATTGATGATTTTGCTTATGATGTTTTAAAGGATACTCTGATAAATTGCTGCCTAAAATTAGAATATATAATTCATCAAAATATAATTATCATCAATAATCAATCTATTTTAGACAGAATAAATCAATCGATTCATTTTCAAATTAAATTGAACATGGCAGATATCAACTAATAATGAGTATAAGTGAACTAAGCGAACATAGATCTGACCGAAATAATAGGTAAAGGTTTTTGAGTTCTTTTCACAACAACAGAATAAAAGTATCTAAAAAAAAAGAAATTCACAAATATCCACTTTTCAAAAGAAAAGGAGATATTGTCATGGTACACATGATTATCAAGGTTTCTCTAGTATACAGATACTTAGGATATTATTTTCTCTTAAGCATGAATACTTTCAAGAGACTACTATTTTTACTTGATTATATATAAACATCTAAAAATAGTAGATTTTTTTTTTTGAAAGTATTCCTAATTAATAGAAAAAAAAAGTTCGGAGAAACGATCCAGTTATTAATGTTTGTAGACTATATTATAATTGCTTTTATTTTGATGTCCATAAGCATAACTCAGACAGCTCTCCATGTTAACAACACCAGATCTGTATTTGCTTTCTTTTTCTTTTTTTAGGGTATTCGCAAATATTTACTAATACTTATGAATAACTAATTGAAACCTTCACAATAAATGACTGTCATGTTTCAATATCGATCAACTTTAATCAATATAAACAATAATACATCAAACTGTACAGCTATAATAAGATTGTCTGTAAAAGTTAACCTTGTACTATGTTCTATCTAATGTTAGTTAAGTGGTGTCAGACAAATAAATATGAGTAAACTGTCAAGAACGTCATATATGTTACTGATTTCTATCGAAATAAAGTAAACGAATTAAAGAAGTCTTTGATTTTTTATTTGCAATAGTTTGAAATAGATAATATTCTCTCACATAACAGCTAAGGAAAAAGAAATTACTTCATCAAAAACTAACAATTTATTTCAATCTATTAAATATGCAAATGTTTAAAGAAAATCGTTTTCTTTTCATACAAAAATTTAAAATAATATCTCTTCTCTTGAATCAAATTTTATTTAAGCTTTAGGAGAATTTCATTATCAAGAAATATTTTCCAAATTAATAAAAATATTAATTAATTTCAACAACAAACACTTTTATCTATTCTATAGAAGTCATTAAAACTTAAATAAGTATCATAGTTTCAAGTATGTCTGAGATCTAAGGAAATTTGATATCTTAAAATAGAATTTCATTTTAATGAACAAGCAAACGTTTGCAAATTTTCATCGTTCATGATGAATTATTGAAATAGTCTCTTTGGATGAAAACTCGACAATTCTCAAAACTACAGATTAACTCCTAGAAAATATGTTTAGAATCGTCAGTCTATAATCGACGGTAAAATATAAGGCAGGTTAATGTTTTTTTTTTTCTAACAGTTTTCGATAGAAACATTATAGAAAATAAGGCCTGATTAGAGAACAAAATTTCAATTCAAAATTCAGTCGCACAGTTATTCCTAGTGATTCAATACTAAAAACGTTCATAATTTAACAAGTGACAATTGAAAAACTAAAATTGTTCACTAATCATTATGATCAATCGAATGATCCATAGTCTCAAGTAAAAAAAACACGATTAAATATTTGTACATGTTCTCTCGTAAGATTTCTATACAAATATATTCTCGAATTTCAAAAATTGATACAGAATATTGAGTATATACATTTTCTAATAATAATAATAATAATAAAATTCTTACGATGTGATAAATTAGTAGTAGGTGATGTAAACTTGTTTACAACATTTCCATTCTTCTGTAATAAATTATGACGTTTTTTATCATCATTAATTGGTGGTGTTGATAAATCTCTATAAAATTTCATTCTTGAATTATCTGTATGATTACTATCAAATTTTGTTGTTATAATTCTTCCTGATGATATATGTCTTGGTTCATCATATAAAGAATCTGATCGATGTGAACTTGTATTAAATGTTGTTGAACTTCCATGAATATTTCTTTGTTCACTTTGTTTTGATGATCGTATTGATGAACCATTTACTGTTAAAGGACTATTTGTTATTTCTGTACTTGAACTTGAACTTGTATCATATACATTCGATGAAATAAAATGAGGTATACTGTTCAATGACTGTATCGAAGGACTAATTGAAAAAACAAAACAAAACAAAACATATAATTTTTATTTTTTTGAATAAAAAAAAAGAAAATAACAAAAAATTTATTTCATACGTATGATTCGATGATGGATTCGTATGAAGATTATGTATTGTTTGTCTTTGTCCTATCATTACACTTGATTTTGATAGTCTTGCTAGAAATATATTCAAAGAAAATTATACTATATATATATTTATGTTATTTGTTTTGTTTCAAGTGGTAAAACTATTCGATAAATACATACGTGGTGCTTTTCTGAATACGTTAGTAAATAGAAATTTTTGAAATCGTTCAGAATAATAACTTGGATGTGTTACAGATATTTGTAACTAAATTAAATATAAAAGAAAAACTAGTCGAAAATTTCATAAAGTTTATTAATGTTATTCTTTTACTCCATCTGTAATAACGGATTTAAATTTATTTTCAAGTTTTTTTCGTAATTGATATGACTGTAATATATCGATGATACCAACATAAAGATATACACGTTGACCATCAGCTGTTAATGCTGGAATACCACCAGTTCTAAAATTCAAGGATGAGATGAAAAACTTTTTCTTACCACAAATAGGAAGCTACCAGTTCACAAAAAATATGAGCTCGGACATGATAAAAAAAATAAAAATAAAACTTTCAACTTGAATTCACAGCACTCTATCCATGGTATGAGATTATCTCATTCCACATGCAACTTTCGAATGTATTAATAAATATATGACAAGGAAGAATGAGAGTGTGTGTGACAAAGCAAATATTGCGTGAATAAAGAATCTGTGAAATCTCTTCAGACGCTTAAAGAATCGATCTAAGCAATGAAACAGTTGCCTGATAATTTTCGAAGGTTAATACTTATTTGAACACCGAATTGTGTCAATAAGGATGCACCGTCCCCATATATACTAATGGTGAAGATGATCGATGCACATGGTAAAACTATGTTAGTTTTGAAAAGGAAAAAAAATCGATTTTAACATATCTTATGCAATCGAAATTTCGAAATGAAACTAAAATTATCGTTCTTTTATACATGTATGTCTAGACTAGTGTAGCGCTCTTCAGAGATGGAACCGATCTAACATTTTTCAGATCGAATCAGCAACCGATCGGTCTACCAGTAACGCATGATACATCGATAATTCACAGCAAGAAAAAAAAAGTAGTTTAGATATGGAGAACACGGTTTATCGAGTGACAAACTTGATTTGCCAAGTTGTATCAAAGTGCCTGATATAGAGATGGAACCAATCTGAATTTTTTGACAACTAGTACTGACACTGGTCCAGTGGCGTACGCAAAAATTTTTCAAGGAGGGGGCCTCCATGGCGCAAAAAGGTTTTATCACGCGAAAATATTTTTCCCTGTACCCTCCTCCAGGACTTTTTCGTCTCAAGAGGGGGGCCGGGCACCTCGGCCTCCCCTGCGTACGTCACTGCACTGGTCTGAAAAGGTTAGACAGGTCGGTTTACTAACTGGTCCAGTCGATAACTGGTACCGTTTCATCTCTGGCGCACTCTCTCTAAGACTGTTCGTTACTATTTGATCTCTATTTGTCAACGAGTGAAGTCTTTGAAAAAACTTATCATAACTTAGTCAGAAACATTTCATAAGATAACAATAAACATACTTAGCCAAATGATCATCATCAGGTTTATTATGTTCTTCAAATTCAGCTTGAATATTTGCCATTGGTGTTGAATACATTCTCCGTAGTGATGGTGCTGTTACTAATGATGAATCTTTAAACAAAAAGAATTCTTTTATGGAAATTCTAAAATTAATAAAATCAACATACCATTTGATAAACCACTTGCAACGGTAGGATCCTGCAAAAAAAAAATACATCGGATATAATGTATATATATAAACAAACTTTATTTTACTTTTGGTGAATCTCTATGTACATTAGGATAGTGAACACCAATTAAAAATGAATAATCCATAATATGAAAACTTTCTAATACCTAAAAAAAACACAATAATATGTCATTAGAAGAAAAACAAAATTTGCATTTTTTTTTTTTTGTATTTTATTAAACTAACTCGACAATCACGTTTAACTGTTTTTGCTAGAGCATCATATGTTTCAGAATCAAGTATTAAACCATTTGGATGACGTTCCATAAAATCTAAATCTTTCCATGTTGGAGATTCTTTACGTCGTTCTTCACTATTTGCTCGTCGTTTATATGTTGAACCTTTAAGATCATATTTTTCATGCATATAAATATGTGATGGAATTAAATTATTCATAACAATTATACGAATATTTTTATTTTCACCCTAAATAAATATATATAAAGAATTATTTTTTGTTTTAGGCAATTATATTTATTTTAGCTAAAGAAAAAGAATAAAGCAGAATATACACATACATATAAACAAAAGTCAAAAACTTTTATTTCAAGAAAACAAAAAAAAAAGATTATCTTGTCATTACTATTCAAAATTGATTTTCATTTTTTTTTATCCAAAGAGTTACATTTGACTAGCAAAATAAAACGACAATAGAAGAAGAAATAGAGCAGCTTGAAAGAAGTTTTTTCTTATTTATGATTGTTTTCTGTCTCTCTCTCTCTCTCGTTTTCTTCATTTTAACACACTCACACATAAAGATATGAATCAATGAGCTAGAAAAAAAAAATCTTCTTTGAAGTATGCAAATTCACTTACAGACCCATTTTTATTTCTTGTTAAAAATTCTGTGACCTAGATAGATATAAATATATCCTTTCTATTCATTTAATCTTTATATCTTATTATTTTTGTTGAATTCTCAAAAATTTTAAATATTTATTTATCTAACGAAAAAAAAAAAAATAAAACAAAATTTTAATCATACTTGATAACAATAGAGACCATAAAATTTTGGTAAAAGTGTACGTTGATTTTGTGTAACATTCTAAAATAAAGAAAAAAAAATTTACATTTAAATTCAAAAAATATTTATATAAATAATAACCATATAATAACCAGGAAGAAGAGATTTTAAAAATGCTGCTTCTTTTTTTTGTACTGTTTTTATTATAAATTCATCATCGGATGTTAAATAAAATAAACTTCCACTTGCACCAGGATTTTTTAATTCACGAAATGGTTTACATATTGATGACTATAAAATAGAAAAAATAATAATAATAATATATGAATATTCAAAAAAAAAATTTTTTATTTTTTTACTAAATAATCTTCTGGTTTAATATTGAATTTTTCTCGAAAATGTCGAAATGCAACAGGAGCATATGAACGAATTATAAAATCATTAAAACGATGTGATGGTGTAGCTTTTGGTGTATTTTTTCCAGCTCTATATATGAAAGAAAATTGTTTGTTTAAAACAAAAAAAAAAAAAGAAGTTTTCATTTCTATTACTTTGGAAAATGTATTATTTCAATAGTAAGAAAATCTTGATAAAGTACATCATGTGCTGGTGTTGCTTCTAGACCACCAACACTATGTTGTATACCTAATTGAAGGGCATCAACAAGTTGATTAGTTGGTAAACGTTTAAATGTTGCATTTCCTTGATTATCAACACGTAAATGTCCTATTTTATGTTTTTTACCTAACACATACACAAAAAACAAAAATTTATTTGAAAAACAAAAGAAGAATTTTAATATTCATATTAGTATTACTATGTTCATTATCTTGTGAATCGTCATGCATCTCGCGTAAATATTTCAACAGATTGTGTAAAATGTCGGAAGACAAGGTATATGTATGTATTTATCTTTTGTAAATGGAAACTAATGCAAGGGAAGAAAAAAAGTAAAAAAAAATAGAAGAATTAAAAAAAAAAACCTGAAAGATAAAAAAAGAAAAAAGAAAAGAAATATATACAGCAGTGTAATTAACCAATCGACGGTTGCTCAAAAGAAAAATCTTTATGAATACTAGAGCCCTCTTCTGGAGTCAATAATGGAATTACTTAAAGAATAAAAATGTCAAAATTTGAATAGAGAACGATTTTATATATATGTGAATAGTGATTCAATGTTTATGTCTGTCAAATTGACGAAGAAGAATATTTATTATGTTTGACATGAAATATAATAATATTTCTCGTTCACAGGAACTAAAACCTCGATTAAAAAAGAAAATATTATAAAAAGGCTGCGTTAGAAATGCGTGTTTTTTGTTCACTGAAAACGCATTTTTCTGTATTGAAGTTTTTTTTTTTTTTTATTCATTTATTGATATTAATTTTTTTAATCATATTTACACAATTCTATTGCACATTTCTCACAAGGGAATTGACCCAACTGACATCCATTATTTAAACTCATATTCAATTCCATGGATAAGTCTAAGTGAAAATAGCAAAAGCCTAATAGAAATTTATGTTTATTGAACTTTGGCGTTCAGTCAAAGTTTCTCGAAGTATAAAGTTTCAGAGCGCATAAACTGATCATATATTATTGATATGTGCGCTCTGAAACTTTATACATCGAGAAACTCTGAAACCGTCAAAGTGTCTCGAAGTATAAAGTTTCAGAGCGCACATATCAACAATATAGGATCAGTTTATAACAGTCAAAGTATAAAGTTTCAGAGCGTACATATCAACCAAGTTTTTGACGAAAACAATGTTTTTTCGTTGGGTTATTGAGTTTTCACATGAACTTGATTATTATGATAAAGATATATTATTGAAAATTCAATTTCTTGATCGAAGAATATTCTTTTCAATTGAAATTTTCAGAATATTGTAAGATTCATTAGATTAATAACTCGGCGACAACTGTCCATGGAAATGAACCCTTGTAGATTTCTGCTAGTCTCACCAAAACTTGTTCGTAGGCTCAATACAAAATTCGAACGGCACGGATCGATACTTCTTGAGAAGATTAGACTAAATTGATCGGTCTGCAATCAATATCGAGACTGAACTCACGAATTGTTGTACTATTTTCCTTGTGGATAATGATATTTGACTTAGTCAATTTTCACCAGCAAACTTAATAGGACACACCGATAACGACTGGTGTGATCACTACTTTTTGGTCATAATCATGCTCGTAATCATCACGATGGTGACTGTGAATCACATGGAAATTCTATTTATTGTATTAATGGAATTCGTTATAAACAGATGTAAACAAGCTAATAATATATTTTTTCTTTCGTAGTAATCAGGATACGATGTTCATAGCAGGGCTACTGTCATCTTGCCGATGTTAGTAGCTTTATTTTTAAAATCATCGCATTGCGATGGTCTTCTCTCTTCTTTGGCTGTGGTAGATTTCCAGTCAAAATAGAAATCCGTGATTACAACATTTCCTTTACTTCCGCCACTGTTTAGGTTAATCATTACTTTTGTTTTCCTACGACAAATAATAAATTGTTAGCCACAAATACCAACGGAAATGTTGAAAACAAGATAACAAATTAGAGAACTTAGTTATCCTGATAATTTTTAATCTAACAAAAAATAAGAATCTGAACTAAAACTTGTAATGACAATAAATAAGCGAGAATTGTGTACTTTTTTCTTTTTCAAAAAAAAAAAACAAAAGTTCTTCTTTGAATGGATTGAAAATAGTATAAAAATAATATTTTGACAATGAATCATTATAATTCTATTAAGCATTAAAACAAACATTCTATGATTTATCGTTGCTAAGAAACGATTCAACAGAATTATTAACTTGGTAGGCTACTATTAATGGCGCATGTAACTTGCTCAAGATATTTTTCTTATCAAAGTAAACTTGTTCTAATCATTTATGATAACCATGTTTTTTTACGCAGCTCTTTTTTGTTCTTTTCATGATAATTAAGTGCATGCTATTGTACTAAAGTCAAAAAATTTATCTTGTTAACAACTTTGTTCAATCGATATGTTTGTCTATATTTTAGCAGATTTCTATTTCATATGAAAAATTTTCACTGAAAAATCCAAATTCAAATACACATTCAACAAGTCTATGTGAAATAACTTATTATTATTTTTTTTTCAGAATAAAACACATGTTAAAAAAAGACGCGTCAAATACATTCGAACGAGACTTTTAAATAGCATTAATTTGAAACGAGAAAAAAAAATCGTATTCTCTCAAGAACATGTACAATTGTTGTTTTTAGGTAGTGTTTTAAGTTAAAACAAAAAATGTTTTTGAAATGAAAAAAACAAAAAGGCATTAGCTCAATTGCTACGCGATTCAAATGTGAAATATAATGTGTACTTGCTGTTGCTAATCACAGGGCAATTGTTATATTCTATCTATTTTGAAACACATTTCTTCACCATCATATTATTAATTCTTCACAAATGCAATAATTATGTACTTTATAAAAGTAGAACGATATATTATTAATATACGTTGTGTGACGCCGGTGAAAAGTGTTGCTATAAGAAGAAACATTCTCAAATATCCTCCTTCGATTTTGTGTTCTAATGAAAATTTTAAAAAGAATCTGAATTCGTATTGAGACTTGACTAAGCTAGTGAGTTTTTAATATGTATGTTTTGTAGAAGTCGCAGGTATGCGAAAAAACTCGTATTTTCGAATTTTGTTCTAAAAGTTTGCCCATATAGAAAATGAACTAGACTAACTTTCATAAAGAAAATTCAGAAGTTTTTAAAAACTGCATGTTGTATATACCAAGGTTCCGCTTGTGATGCGATATGACGCAAAAACTGTCCTATAGAATAAGCCATCACAAACTGGACAATTTACGATAGAACTGTTCCCGAAATTTTTTGTCCTATGTGGAATAGGATAGAACATATTTCCGCATTCTTTTCAGATCGTACTTCACTACAGATGAACTCAAATGGATTGGAATAGAGAAGAAAATGTTTAAAAGGTTAAATAACGACTTTTGTTTTCAAACTTTGGCATAAAAATGCTGTTTCGTACAAATTTTTTCTCATGGAGCAATAAGAGATAGCCGCTATTTTGCTGACTTAAGGGATTCTCCTTTCCGAAGTCTCTCTTGAACTACTCGACAGAAAATGATGACACTTTTAAGGCAGATAGATCTCGAGAAATTAGAGCAAAGGTTATCATAGACAATACTATACTTCATTCTTTCAAGCTGCAACTTTTTAATGATCACTAGGATCAAACTCAGGTGTGCGTTTTCTTTTCTTTCAAAAGTATCGTTCCTAGAGCTATAGGAGAAGAAACCTACTTTTTTTGAAGAAAAAAAGCGTATAAAAGTTTGATCAATGTACTTCTACAGAAACCTGGAACTCGATAAAACGTACCGTGTAGGAGAAAATGAGAGAAAACTTGATTTTGAGAATAACGCAAAACAAATCTACAAGACTTTTTTTCTCAAACTAAAGTGATCAAAACTTACGGTATCAGTAGAGGTCCATAATCTTTATTCTCGGCATTTTTGGAATAAAAAATAATCATTATGATTAAGAGAACTTCGCACATCAAAATAGATAGATCTCGAGAAGTAGAATAGAAGTCTTTAGAAACCTAAATTTCACATATGCTGTCGAACAAGTGATATCCGAGTTTCAAGAGCTAAAAGTGTTCTTCCTTTTTTTTATATTAAAATCTCCTATGATAAAATATAGTACTCATGACTTTTACTATCAAATATCAATAACAAGAAGTAAACATTCGTCTTTCTTTCTTTTTTTTTTGTTTTTACTATTATCAATTTCTAGATACCAAATAATTACAATACATCTCATATTTCCTTCGTATTTTTTTTTTTGCTTTCTACATTAGTAACACTTTCAATACATATCATTTACTTATATACTTTCAACGTATAATGTTCGACTCAAAAATGATTTCTCTATTGATTATAATTTTTATAGCTCATCCAATTTATAGTTCATATCATTATGTTGGTTGTTATAAACAAGCATTTCATGATAGTCTTTTTATAAGTTCATATATGGAACCAAACTTATGTTTTCGTTTATGTAATACACCAATAGTTTATTTACAACGAGTAATATGTCGATGTTCAGGTGGTGGTCTTATGCATCAAAATCGAATAAGAGATCAATTATGTAAAATACCATGTATGAAAACGACTAATAGTGAAGGTAAAACAAGTGATACATGTGGTGGTGTAAGACCTTATTCGGCTTATGTTGAAGATAAATTTTATACTGAACATGGTCATTTATTTAATTATCAAATTCAATTTTCATCATGTCAATTATGGTTAGATTCAGGTTTTTATGATACATTAAATGTTACATTTGATAAATTTTCTGTTAAATCACCATTAAATAAAATGGAACGGTGTGCAGCTGCATGTCTTGATACAAATGTAATGACAAAATCAATAGGTAAAAAACAAAAATTTTAAGATTGAATCATCATTGGAAAGTTTTCTTATATTCATAGAAAATTAAGTTTTTTTTTGTAAATCATTTCTTGTTTTTCTAGGAATTTTACCTATATTAGAAATCGAATGAAGCAAAATACTTGTAATATGGAATATTTTGAAAATATCTCATCAAAGACAAATCATAAAGTGCATTACATCGGAAGTAAATGAAAATGTTTGTAATAGTGTACGATACTCGCAAAAAGTTTTGCTACTAGGTGAAAACTTTCATTCTTTACTGCCATTTTTTGATCACAAATAGTATGCGTTGAATTTTCATCGTAAGGACTTGATCGATCCTCATATAGAAGAGCTAGCAAGACAACATAAACATTCTTTGAGTAATGTTTACATGAGAGTAATTGGGAATCGTCGAAAATTGATTTCATATCTACAGCTAATTTTAAGCATTTATCTTAAAATTTTCTCTAATCAAGTTTTTCTGAAAAACTTCACTATCGTGATGATCAATTGAGATCATCTCATCGATGACACAATATAGACAAGCGAACTGTTATTTGTTAATAAGAAAACAGAGGTGAAAATATTTAAAAACTGGATTTTCTTTTTATTGGATAGCGGGACTTCTTGCGACTAGTGTCTATTTTGAATTTATCACTGTACTAGAGCCCTTCGGATTCAACATGTTTGAATTCGGGTTAGAACCCGATCGAACTGTACTTTAATACTCTCTATGAAATTTTCTAATCGAAATTCGATAGACGTTTCGAAGATACGAGATATTTTATTTTGACTTTTAGTATTCAGTGACTAGCGCACTGTACACATTTCTTAGACAACTAGAATCCTTCGTGTCTCAAATTTTTGAGTCCAGAACCAGTCCTACTCTGCGCAAACAAATCATAAAAATTTCGTTGTGAAATTTTCTACAATAGTTAAAACCAAAGACTCTCTCACTTTGCAATAATGAATTCATACTTGTAATTCTTTCTCGCTATGGAGCAATAAATTTTTGTACAACAGACTTGATTTAGACTGTAAAGTTATATTTTCTGATGCATGTAAATCATTGTTAGAATGATATATTAGAAAATTTCATACAGCTTTTATTTCAGCTTTCTCTAAATCCATTATTACAGATCAAGACAATCTTTTACTGTACTTATTATAAGGAATTCCATGATGTATGTTTAAAAGAAATTCAAGTCTTTATAATTTGTCTTTGTTGAGATCTTAGTAGAACATTTCATGTTACAATCATCTTAACTGATACAATATTACTAATACGTATGAATACGTGACTGGTGCAGTGTGCATTATTTGCATGTTAGCGAAAAACATGTCTTAAAGTATATCTATCACTATTTGAATCAATGAAAGGGTAACTTTCATTTTCTAACTTTATGTCCATCTGAGTACATAGTGCATGATATTTTCAAATACTCTAACATTGTGCATACTCACAGTAGTATTTGACAACGAGGCTATGTTAGATGGTATCGGATTAGATAGAGTTGTAACCGATCAAGACTAGTTGAAATATTTGAATTAGTTGGTTTTTTTGTACTAATAAAATGTCCTGAGAGTAAATTTTAGTGCTTCCATGAAAGTTTTGAAAAAAAAAAAAACTTACCTTTGAAAAAATACAATCAAAACTGTTACGTTGACTAAAGGTCTTTGCTGAATGTATTGATGTCTTTTTTTTACTAACCAAACTTAAATATAGAATTTTATTTCATAAGAAATTTCTTCTATAGAACATGAGAGACACAGAAATTAATAATTCAAAATTTGAAACCATTTGTCAGATATGTTACTCGTGTTGCTGAGCTAGCAAACCATTATTTATTCAAATTTAAGAGAGCTTACAAGCTGATGCAAGTAGAATATGATATTTCTCATTAGACAATTATAAAAAAAAACTGCCTAAGCTAAAATATGGAAAATAAATGTTTTTTAATACCACTAATTATAATCAATAAACATAACTTGATAGATCGATCCGAGTGAATCGGTTACAACAGTCCACTCTCTAGAGAATCTTTTTTCACTCATATAGTACTCAGTATACTTTCATTTAACATTTGAAACATATCAGTCTAACGAGAAATATAGCATTATCTGTAGATCTGAACTGATCTGTTCGCAAAATTTTTTGTTCCTACTTTTGACAACGATGCCTCAAAAAACCTTTGTTCAATTTTCGGAATGCCATTTTTAAGTATTAAAAAAAATCTTTGTTCTGTTTTTGGAAACGACACTTTCTGATACAAAAAAGAACCTTGGTTCTGTTTTCCGGAATGGCACTTCCGAGTATTAAAAAAAAAAATTTCCTGTTCTTCAGAATAACATTTCTAGATGTAACAAAAGCCTTGAGTGCTTTTTTTAGGAATGACAATTCTAAATGTAAAAAACCATTTGTTCTGTTACTGAAATGCCGTTCCTAAAATGAACCACATTTTTGGGATAATTCCGTTCCACGAACTGAACAATTGAGGGAAATAATTTTCTATTAGAGAAGTTGTTCGAATAACTCTTTCGCTCATTTATTCTGAACTTTGAACTAGGATCTGGTTGACACATACTAATATTTCTAATTTCTTAACACTTTAAAGCAATTCTTTTTTCCAAAATGATTTGATTCTGTTATAAGATACTAATCGATATATTAAATATTTAAGGAAAATTTCGTTTTTTCTTTTCTTTTATTTGATTTATTAATTAATAAATTATAACATACATAGAAAAAAAATTTTTTTTTTAAATAAAATCAATACGTCGAAATAAAGAAAACTAAAAATTTCTTTCTAGCATTCAATAGTGATAGTAATCAATGTATATGCATCATATCACAACTATTATATTTCTCATTTCGTTCACATTATTTAACAATTTTACAAAATAATAGTTGTAATCATTATTGTGATAACACATTGGATGATTCAAAAGTTGAACATAAATTTCAATGTGGTTCATTAACAGATTCACGTATATGGGCTATATATGATTTAAATGGTTCATGTCCAATTGATTATTATTATATAAATGAATTAAAAAAATGTATATATGCATATAAAACATTTTGGAATACATGTACATCACCATCTGTAAGTTATATTTATGATGGAAATATAACATGGAATATATTTTTAAAAATTATTGAAAAATTAAATTTAAATAAAACAATTGTTTCAATTAATTTTGATGATGATATTATTATTGATTCATCATGGAAATGTTCATCAACAATAAATAATAGAACACAATCAACTTTTTCTTATATAAGTTGGAATTCTAATACACGTTATATATTAGATAATGGTTGTTTACGTCCACGTTCATATATATCGTATTCTGATAGATTTTCATATCGTTTATGTATAACAAATCCAATAAATAAATATTCAATATCATATGATGATGAAAATGAAACACCTTATATAACTTCTCTTTATCCGGATATAAAATTTTGTCCAACAAATTGGTTTGATTTAAATGGACGTTGTTATCGAATGTCGGATGAACGTAAAACAATTCATGATGCAAGAAATAATTGTATTACTATAACAACTGAATCAAAGAAAAATGATAAATCTCATTTTTGGTTTCTTCATGATGATGATGATGATGAAGATGATGAATTAGATGATTCAAGCACAAGTGATATTGTACAATATATATCACCATGGCAAGCACGACTTGGTTTTTTTCTTCTTGATAGACCTCCTGATACCGGTAAATTTTCACTATGCCAATCTTTTCGATGTTTTTTTTTTTTTATCTTTAATTGAAAGAGTCATATTGATTAATAAGTAAATAAGAGCAAATAAAGTCAGTTTTAGTTTGGATCTGAAGAACTTTTGAAATAATTCAGTTCCTCGAATAAAAGTTTTGCAAACATTCTTTATCTCAGTTGAACTATTTCAACAATTCTTTCGATAGAGGAACTCGTTTTTTTTTCTTCAACAATAGAGTAACTCATGGATTGAAGTGATGGAACCAGTACCGGTAAACCAATCTGTCTAACCTTTTCAGACTAGTTTCATCTCTATATCAGACATGTAATACAATTTAGCAAATCAAGTTTGCTACGCGATAAACTGTATTCACCATATCTAAACTACTTTTTTTTTTTCTTATTGTGAATTATCAATGTATTATACGTTACTGGTAGATCGGTTCCATCTCTGTCTAGATCTATAAGTGAAACAAATAGAAAATAGTTTAGATCATATCTATAATTAAAATAATTCTTTCTTAGATGAATCAAATAATAAATCAACAACTCAATTATCTCGTCTATATTATAAAAATTTAACATCATCAAATTTAAATGTTAATATTTATCGTTCATCTATAAATGAATTTCAAATGATTAATCCAAGTGATGAAAATAATTCAAGTGAAATTGATAATTCATGTATTCTTGTTTCACGTACTATTATGGAAAATAAAGAAAATCCTATTTTAAATACTAGTCAAATAAAGAATTGTGCAAAACCTAAACATGTTTTATGTGAAACAAAAACATTAATTGTTCATAATTTTCAACAACGTTGTTTTCGTAAACCAATAGCACTTGATTTACCAGCATTTATATCAGATTTTTTAACATATGAATTATGTTTAACTATTTGTCAAGGATTACAAACAAAATTAGCTATTATTAATATTAATAAATGTTATTGTTTAAATGGTTATGCTTCAAAAGTATTTAATTTTACAAAAGATCGTGCACAATATTTACAAAATGATTGTGGACAACCTTGTCCAGGTATGTTATAAAGATAAATATTGATGATTTTCTTTTATTAAACTACTAACTTTAATTACACTGATCGTAAAGAAAATAAATTTCATGACTTTAAAACCCCGCATTCGACGACTGAGTGCTGCCTCTATCACCAATAAAAATTCGATGTTGAACGGTTTTTTTTTGTTTGTCTGATCTAGGAAGCACTCTTTGAGTTATGACCACATGAGAGTTGAAGAGAATCATTTAAAAGTGATCGATATCTCTAGCTTGTTTTAATCATTTACCTTCAAATTTTCTCTAATAAGTATCCTGTTCGCAGTGGCGTACGCAGAAATTTTTCAAGGAGGGGGCCCAACTTCGTAGGGGCGGCCGGCCATGGCACAAAAAATTTTTTATCACGTGAAAATATTTTTTCCTGTACCCCCCTCCAGGACTTTTTCGTCTCAAGGGGGCCCGGGCCCCCTCGGCCCCCCTCCCCCCTGCGTACTCCACTGCCTGTTCGAATCAAGTTTTCTCTTAAAGTTTTCACAGCCACAAGTACAAATCATACTAAGATCATCGCAGATAATGAAGACTTCACTGCGCCTCAAAATTACAGTAGATTGAAGTGCCCTATCTATGGCAAAATATAGACATATGAATCTTTATTTGTTAATAAGACAGAGTAGAAGTTTATGTATTTAAATAGTGCAAAATTGAATAAGACTTGTTTTTTGATTCTGGAGAAAAACGTCAGTGTATTTAGAGTAAATCCTTTGCATTAGGATCTATCGATATCGGATTGGTACTTGTGATCAAGTTTTTTAGGCTCGATGGGTTCTAATCACTTGAAAAATGTGTATGGTGTGCTAATATTATAGATACAAAACTTTTTTTTTTGTTTTACTCTAAAAAATTTGTTCTCTTAATTTGAACTTGAACATATATTCATAATTAACAATTTAAGGTAATACACATGAACAGTGTGGTGATAAAAATACAGTTGTTGTCTTTCATGTTATTGATATTCGACGTTTATTTACTGAGACTCGTGCAGCAGTTGAACCATATCCTGATTTCATTTATGATAGTTGTATACATGTAAATTCTTTTAATCTATCAACAACATATCAATTTAATTTAACAAATATAAATAATATTCATCCACGTCATTGTTTACAATTATGTTTAAATTATCAACAAAAATATGCTCTTATTAATTCAAATATATGTTTATGTACAAATATACAAATAAAAGATATACAATATAATACAACTATACTTTCAAATCAATATTGTTCTCAAGAATGTTCAGCTAATTATTTTTATACATGTGGAAATAAAATTAATTCAACAATATATTCAATGTATATAATGCAACCAAAATGTCGTCATGGTAAAGAAAAAATCGTTTTTTTTTTTTTACATTATTTTTTCTTTTTAGGTTTTGAAGTTTCTGAAAATGATCAACAATGTGTATATAGTCATTTATCAGTAAAGAAAAATTCATTTATAGATGCACAATCTTATTGTAAATCTATTGGTGGTATTATTGCAAAAATCAATGATATTTTAGAAATTCAAGATATATTATCTGAAACAACTTTATATAGACGTTATTCAAAAACATTTTCAATATTTGCTTTTATTAATTCATATAATACATCAAAATATTATTGGATTGATCGTACATTAAATATTATTGATAATAATACAATATCAGATCGTTTACTTGAAAAATGTTCACAAATATCAAATATAATTGATCAAAATTGTATTGTTATACGTTATGAAAAATATACAAATAATAATATAACAACTTGGGATCAATGTATTGCTGAATCAAATCAATGTTCATCAGTATCAGCTATGCCTGTTTGTATTGATCAACAATTAGAATTTAATTCAACTATAATTCATTCAATTAATAATAATGAATCATTATCTGTATCAGTTAATTTATCAATAGATTATTCATGTGGTTCTGATACAGATTATTATTTTATTGATGAATATTGTTATAAAATATCAATTCATGAAATTAGTTGGAATGATGCAAAATCTGAATGTGAACGTGATAATGCTATGTTATTTGTACCTGAAAAAGCGATTACATTACAAATAGTAAAATCTTTATTTGTTCGTCGACGTAGTTATACATCATCTGGTTTTGCACATATTGGTGTTATTTATGATAATCAAAATCGTACTGTTATACAATATAATATAACCGATAAAAATACTCTACGAACAGTACCAGATTCTAATGCTATTTATGATTTATGTGAACAAACATTTCATCAACATTATACAAAAATAATTTCATTAAAATCTCTATCAAAAAATGAACAAAATCGTTTAAAAGCTCAACAAATTGGTTGTGCATATGTTGATTTATTAAGTGATATAACACCAGTTATTCGATGTGATGAAATACCTTGTAATCGACTAGCAACTGTCATATGTCAAAAAAAGCCAAGTATACAAACGACTATTATTGAAGCAAAACGGTTAGTTATTCATAACAAATATACATAGACAATAAACTTCTTTAAGTAAACTATAAAATATTATATATATGATTATTAGATTGATAAAATAGATCAACAAGTATTTATCAATATGATAAATGTACAGGGGTTCCCAAAATTATAAGA
>CAJNOP010000607.1:0-61964 GCA_905250075.1 Rotaria sp. Silwood1 | reverse complement strand
CTTCTTTAGTAGCTGAAAACTTTATTATTCTCAAACTTGTAGAGGGGCTCTTATAATTTTGGAAACCCCTGTAGTGTAAGGATATATAATTTTGAAATAGATGACAAATTCTTGCCTAGATTTATGAACAGAAAAGACTTATGTAATGATAATAAGTGGATAGTGAGAGTTTATTATTCTACACTTAATTTCTACGTTGTAGGATTGGATAATCCTGCATATTTCTTTTTTAAAAGATAATATGGCGATGGATAACTATTCTTATTATCAATATTCCACAGTTCGCTATGCATATAATCAGAATGAGTATTTTCTATTCCATTTCTTTCAAACAAATTCCATCTATATACATTTTGATTGATGATGTAAAAGGTATTTTAGGAATTGTCTTCAATATCTTATTATCTATATTGTTTGTTTTTATTTCATCATTTCTTATATTAATCATTTGTAAGTTGATCTTGACACGAAGATTTAATCAGAAGTAAATTATAAGTTTCTAAAACGATGAAATATGAATATAAAATAAAATTCATAATTTTCTCAGGATTCTATTTTCATACTTCTATTCATATTACAAAAATAAATCATATCCACTATTCAATTTCAACAGAAATATCGAATTACTTTCTTAAATTTGATAATACCTTTTGTGTTTATTTATAGGATATCTATTAACTTACCAACGAATGATAATCCAACTCTTATACCAACGATACCATCAATTAATAAGGAATCAACCAAGACTGAATCTTCTGATCTAAATTTTCAAACAGATACCAATTCTGTTGGCAGAGATTTTGCTCCAATTTTCTTTATTCTAGCAATAATATTTGTTCTTATACTTCTTGGATTTATAAACATATTACACAATCATTATTTATATCCAAGGAATAATAATAATAATCTATTTCATAGTGGAAGACGTAATAATAATTCTGTTTATTCTCAATTAACATCTACAAATGATTTCGATCTAAATTAAAACTATTATTATATCCTTTTTTTTTTTTTTTTGTTTGTATTTATTTCTCTTCTATTTATTGAAATTTTATGAATAATAATCTTCGTTTAAAATGAAGATTTTTTCAATGTTTTTTTTTTGCTCTGATTTTGTGAACAGATCAAACAATTTATTCGATTCTTTCCACTTGTCATGTAGGTTTGCACAATACTAATAGAAAAAATGTGACAGACAACTTGTGAAAAAAAAATCAATAGTATAGTAAAGAGAAAAAGAACGAACAAACGAATTTCTTATAAACACGAATTTTCTTTCGTTGTTGACAACATATAGTATTTTACTTTCTTTTTTTTTTTTTTACATCGTCTCAATTGCAGATCACCAATTTACCTTGATTTAACCGCCTTTGAAAACAGCGATACCGACTGTTATACGTGCCTGTGCATATCAAATCAAATATCTAATCCAAACATTATTTTAATTTTTTTTTTTTTTTGTAGTAGAAAAAACGAGGAAGCCAATAATACAATAACCAAGTGAAATTTGATTTTATTTCTTTTGCATTTATAAATTAATATTATATAATGAAATTATTTTGGTTTGATTTTTAAAATTCCAAAAATACAATGAATCGTGGTCTTATAGTTATTCGTTATCGAAAAGCCACACATATTGGTTTAACAAGTTCATGTACTTGTGTCTTGGTACAAATTTTTTATTTAACCAACGTTAGTCGATATTTAAAATAGATTTTTAATTCTTAATTTGATTTCATTTTAATAATTCTCAAATTTCATAACAACAAACTAAAACTGGCTAATCATCATCAAGATGAATGGGTAATCATTGAAGATGAAGTAGAAGAACAAAAAGGTAAAAAAATTATAAATATGCATAATTTTGAATGTCATGATTGTGTAATAGAATTGAATGAACTGCATTCATTTTAGTCTCTTTTGGAGTTCTTTTGATAATAATTGTTTTTTATATGCAAATGAAAATTTCCTAATATAACTCTCACACATACTCAAGAAAAAAAGAAACATAAAATGTTCAATCTACACTTGAAAATGTATTTTATTCCTTCTTTTTTTTTTCTTATAAATGCAATCGACAAAAGAAAAACCTAGATGACAACTTCAATTTTGTCAGAATATTAAAGTTTTTTTTTTTTTTTTTTATGTAATTTCTATTCAGATATTTGTCAAAACTGTTGAAAGAATAGATTATACTTTATCAGTATATGAAGGTGTCAATCACCGGATTAATCTTCGAAGAACAAATATGTTGTAAGATATGTTTATAAGTTGTACTAGAAGATCAATCGATAAAAAAAAAAAAAAAGAAAAGGGTAAAAGTACTAGACAGACATACATATGTATAATACATAAGGATTAGATCGGATCAAGATAGACGAGAAGAAAGAAAATAAATTGAACAATAAAAAATACAGAAGTGCCAATGATTTATGAAGACTATATCATCTTTCATCTTTGTCTAGAAAGAAGCCATTTGAAAGTAACCTTCTCTATTAATAAAGATTTTCACTTACTTATTAAAGTAATATTAATATACTATAGAACAATAACACAGTCTTGATCTTTATGTTATTATATGTTCTTATTAGTTTATTGATATAAGCTTTAAATGCTATTGAGTGTGAAATTTTTCTCGTTGTTTTGACGTTTTTCTTCAAGGATTGTCCTTATATATATATATATAAGATTTAATATAAGAAATATTACCTTCAATTAATGTATATTAGAAAGTATGAAGGTTTAATCAAATATTTATAATTGTTCTTACCTTGTCTTTAACTACTGACATATTAAGGTTTTGTTTCGTTTTGTCACAATATTAAGAAAACTAATTTTGTCAAAAATCGAATCAATATTTTTTTTTGCATTGATGCATATAGAGTAATTACATATTATTCCTATAGAATAGTAACGTATATTATTCTAATAGATTTTATACAATAAATATATTTTAGAGGTACATTCAATTATTTTTAAAAGAATTGTTATCAGAATAACCTGCGGAGTTTTTGTATCAACAAACGAGTAGTAAATCATTAATGAGATGAATAATTATTTCTATATCTATATGTGTTCATATCATATTTCTTTTACCTTACTGAAATAATAGAATGATAACAAGTAGAATAATCCATCGTTCACTATGATATGAAGAAACAACAGGAGGTATTATACATAGTCTACATTATCGTAACATTAGCAGCAAAAAAAAATAACTTATAATAGAAAGAACTGGCATCGATATGTATATCGTGTAACAGCGACAAGAAAACAAGTTTCATCTGCTTTCTTTTCATGCATGTGTGCCTATGTATATATATATAGACCTTAGTCTATTGACATGTTGATCCTGACACGTTTGATGCTCAATGCATTAATACGTTATGTTCTCTCCGTTTTTCTCTCCTTCTCTCTTTTGTTCTTATCTTTCAGATCAGATAACGCTCTATTGCTTCTCCATTTTTTTTCCATTGTTCTATGATATATTGCTATATAACCGATTAGTGCAGGTGACAAGCTCATCATATATTGATCTAGAACAAACATGATTTAACGTCCTGATTTCACTTCAAAATCGATATTAGATAAGATGAATGTTACAGGTAAATAAAACTCAATGTGTTTTTTTTTTCTATATCGAGTGTTAATTCAAATTAATGAATACATAACGATGCACAAGGTTTCAATGAGACGAATCGTATAGTTTATGATTTTTTTCCAGTGTGTCATATAACATAATACACGGAAATCATGACGAGAGCAAGTACATAACTAAACTGAGTACCTACGTGTGTGTGTGTGTTCTCTCTCTCTCTCGGTTGTCTATAAAGAGTACCAAGTATATATATATATGTCACGGAGAATGTTCATTTTATAATTCTCAATCACATATTTTTTTTCATATACGTAGTCAATTACTATTAAAACATTTTTGCAAATCATATTCTTTTTCGTCCTTCATTCTTCTTCGCAGAGATGTCGTAGTACGGTAAAAGAAGCAAAAAAAAGCACAATTGCTAATGGTTGATGACCTCGTATAAAGTGAAAGTGAAGGTATGTGTGTGGGAAAGAAGAGGAAAAAAAGAGTCGTCAATATTTCTCTTTTTTAACAACACGTACGGACAATACTAATAAAAAAAAAAAAGAAGAAAAAAAAAAAGAATAGAAATGAAATAAAAACATCAATTCTTTTCCACATATCATTGGGTACGTGGTGGCGACATTGATTATAAACAATGAATCGCATCGATGAAGAAAACGATTTTAATGATATTACGAAACTAATAATAGCAGGTGAGAAGAAAAATATTATATTAAAAACCTATAGAATCTATTCTTCTCTAATATTTATTTATTGATAAATATATAGTTGGAAACTAATTTGTACGGTGCATCTTTTCGTTACAAATATTGTCTACGTTCTTCTTTTCTATATAACGATATAGTACTTGATGTGTCTATATATATATATATATGATTGAACAGATGTTACAAAGACCTTTACTTTAGTCGATCAATATTCTTCTACTCAACAAGAACTACCTGTAGAATATAGTAGTCATAACATTTATTCAAGCAAATATTCCAATAACAAGAACGATCGTTCGAAATATCAAACAACAAATCGACCGACTTCTTTACCACCAGCAAAACATTATTCATCTATGAATGAAAATTTTGATGAAGATACAAAACAACGTCGACGATATGTAAGTGAATCAAATACAAATCATGATGAATATGATTCAAATTTACTTGTTACTTCATTTCTTCAATATTTACGTAATGAATTAAGAAAATCAACAAATGATAAAACAAATGATTTTGATCAACATACAAAACAGGTATAGAATAATCTATTTTTATTTATGAAAATCAGAATATAAAAAAATAAATTCTTATTTTTCAAGTCTTTGAATCAATAATAAAAGTTGTATCGAAATTATGTTGGCATTCTTTCTTATTTACTTTCAAAGTTAAAAAAAAAAGCTGTTTCTCTTTTTTTTTTTTTTTTTCTGGTTTATTGTTCGTTCGTATATAATTAAATATTTCAATCGAAATAATCTTATAGTTGTTTTGCATTATAATACATATTAAATATATTCCTAGTAAATTAACAATTCTAATTTATGTAGAAATCATCGAAAAGTGCAATATCATCATCAATAAAAATATCACAATCGATTATAATGAATGCTCAATTAAAAGATGAAAATATATATGAAATAAATGATTATAATGAAATATTAACATTAATTAATTTACTTTGTTTACGTGTTGAATGTTTATCATATGAAAAAAAAATAAAAAAACGAAAAAAAAAAACAAAAAAAAAAAAAGATAAATATCCAAGTGTTACTGAAATTGATCAAAATTTAATTGAATATCTTTATTATCTTTTTAAAAAATTTATTTATAATGATACAAATATATCAAATGATTTTAAAACACCAATTATTGATAAAAATAATTTTGTTAGTATTTGTCAAACATTAGTACGTAATGGTTGTTTTGATATACCATCAACAACAATATCAAAATCACCAAATCAATCATTTTCAGAATCATTAAGTATAAGTGATAATACATTAATTTCACAAACAATTGTACATGAATATTATCATCCAGATACAAGTCAAATTTTAGAAGAAAAATCATTTACAAATGAACAAATTTCTTTAATGACATTACCTGAAAAAGATACTTGGCTTGTTGTAGATATTGAACCAATACAATCTGAAGAAACTTTAAAACCTTCTGAATATATGGTAAGTTTTATTAGAGGTCATTAGGTAGAAAATTTTCGAATTGTACTTTCATATTGTCAAAGATATTTTCTAATAGAAAATCGAATCATCATTCCTAAAATATGCAATACTGAGTCCAACTCGAATTATGATTTCAAGATCTCTAAAAAAAATTTAACATTGTCAGAACGATATTATTAATCAGTACAAAAAATTTCGAACGAAATAAAAAGCTCTCATATTTTTCTCCGACATTGTTTCACATACTTAAAAACATGACAAAAACAAAATAGTCAATGTTTTGATAAAGTTCGTTTTTTCTTTTTTGTTTTTTTGATGTTTGTAAACCTTTATTTTGTGTTCGCACACATCAAATAGAAACTTCTACGAACTATTAAAATCACTAACTAGATTCAAACTAATTGCTTAATATTATGGTAAAAAAAACTATATCAATATTAAACTTTTTTATTTAAATCAATCTCTTCTAGTTCTAATAGAAGTGTTGAAGTGTATAAGTTACAAAACTTACACCTATTTCCCTTCTACCCATCGACCATGAATAGATATCACCTTGGAAACTCATCATAGACCGTGACAGACATTAACCAGAGGCCAACACATACGTTCTTGATATATGATTATAGAATTTATGTCAATGACAGCTTCTTGCAATATATTAATGTTTCTTCTTGTCTTTCTGAAGGATTAAGTAATAGAAAGCTAAAGAGTTATATTCCAAGATATATAGAATAAAATAAAATCATTGTCATAAGCAACACCAACAGCTACATTGTGTTTCATATATTAATCCCGTAGAGATTGTACTAACAACTTTTATTTTTTACTATGTATGTAGACGAAATTTTATTTTATCTAAATAACTTTCTCTTACGAGGCAATCATTCGAATTGATATTCACTACTTAAAACTCCCCTTTTTTGCCTATAAGGATATATTAATAAAACTAATAGAAGCCTTAAGAAAAAGTAATATCCTGAAACTTTTGCCGAGAAATTGAAAAATAGTCGTTTTTAAAAATCGTAAAAATTTCATATTGAAATACTAGTTTTTTTCTTTTTCTTATTTTTCCTTGACGCGACTTCTAATTATTACTAGAAGCATTCTTGTCAAATAGTACAAGGTCAACCTGTCAATTTCTTTTTTTTTTTTTTTTGTCGAGTTTCGTCGTCTGCTTTTGTCATTTCTCTATTAACAAAAATTCTATTAACTAAAAAGGATTCATCATCATCGTCATTTTGACGAGTAGATTTTAATCTATTTTTTTTTCTGTCCTCTAAAATCCTTTCATGCAAGCTTATTACTTCTACAGACAAGACCATGATATTAATAGTTTTCAAGCTATTAATAGAACTTTCATCATGTATTGTACGATTCTCTGATATGATATGCTTATATTACGATATAGGTCTTTATTTCCCTTGCGTCATTGTTACCATATGACAAGGACCATTAGTATCAACACGAATGAGTTCAGTCATATATTGTGATTTGCTAATTGATACAATCTACGATACTACATAACACTAATAATAATGGTTTATTCAATTTGAATATCACAAATTGAATTATTACCTAATCCGTTTCTTCTTATCAGATAATAAAGTAAGTTTTATTATAATTTGATTCTAGCCCTTTGTATTTATTTAAGATTTACAATGTTAATCATATCTATATACAAGAATAAATTGATAAATTCTTATTAATGAAAACCAAAAAAAAGAAACTCAATTAATTCATATAGAATATCATCAAGGAGACAAAGTCTATTTTTAAGTTATAAATAAAAATTTTAGTTCTTCTTTTTTTCTTTGCTATTTATTTGTCGATAAAATGAAACCTTGATCAAACACATATGAAAAAAAAATTTTTTTTTTTTTTTCAAAATAAAATTATTTTAAATTTCAAGGATAATAATATTATATTTATATTAAAATTTATTAATATATATTAAAATATTTAACCATAAATATATAAATTACATCATTATGTTCGGGTTTCTTTTTGTTGATTGTCTTCATCGTCTTTGTCTAATAAATAACCTCGAATACAACCATTTGTAAAGCCTTGAGCATAGAATAGACGTAGATAATATTGACCTTTATATATTCGAGAATAGTTTTCTCATCTATCATCATTATTTGATGACCATTATAGTGGAAGAATAACAATGAATATGTGTAAAACTTATTCATGCCTATTTAAATATGTTTGTTAATTATCAAGAAAAAATATTTCTCCTTTTTTCTTTTTTCTCTACTATGAACATATAAAATATTATTCATGTATATAAAAACATTTGTCTCTTTCTATTCAAGTGTTCACTACCAAGATCAACAACAGATGAACAATTATTGATAACCAATGATGTTTATAAATCATGCGAATCTGGATCATCACATAGCATTTATTTATCACCAAATTCTTCATCAATTGATTTACCAAATATGGTACTAGAATTCGATGAAATAAATCACCAATCTAATACATCATTCAATGAAGGTAAGCAATTTCTTTTTTATTATTTTATACAGATCAAATAACATGAAAAAAAAAAAAAGAATAAAAACGATATTGACGAATTCTATATCAATAGATGGATCATCATTGAATGTCATCAGTGAATCGAAAACAATAATAACCAATGATTTATCAAATGATGATATTCAATCTTTGTCTATAACAAGCAATACCATTTGCACAAGATTAACTAATGATACTAGTTCGATTGAAAATAGTGAACAGATGACAACAAATAATACTGATAAAATGTCTCGACGTGAAAAAAAAATGCACGAACGTTGGTCAACATCAAAAAAAACTGATGAAAATAATAATGAACAACCATCAACAAAAACAATATTAGGTATACAATTCCCGCCGATTGCTGTTCTTCGACGAAAATTTTCATCATCATCATCGTCATCGTCATCAATAAATAAACAACAAAAAAATAAAACTGGTATAAATCCAAATGAAAAATTAAACGTAAATACATTTATGACAGTGAAGGTTAGTAAAGTTTCATGAAAAATTAATACAAAGTAAACTTTTCGTAAAAAAATATGAAACATTTTCGATGAACAGATAAATTTAAGAATTAAATCTTAATAATAAATTCTAATTTATCAAGATGAAAGATGATGCAATTGAAGCTTAAAGTATACTAATAATAAAAAAGACAGTAGGGAAATCACTGCAGGAGTCGCATTTGCTTGTTATTGGCTTCAGTTATTGTATTTAACAAAAAAAAAATAATATGCTAATAGAATTGCTTCGAGAATTACAAAACAAATCCCATATGTAAAGAAACTCAAGTGCGATGAAATATACAGGGTGTCCCAAAAGTCCGTTGGAAAAGTTAATTCAAATATCTCTTATACGACTCAAGCAATTTAATCGATTTTTTTATAGTATGTTAGTATGTTCTTTAAAGTTTTGTTCTGTATATTTTTGGATAAATGTCTGTGCCTATAACTATTAGAATTAGAATAGTTCTATTAATGCCCAAATTTGAGTTACCTATCATTGTGAAAGGAAAAATGCAAGTCGAATTTGACATAAAAACGCTACACATGGACTGTGCTATTGCCGCTTTTCAAGGCCTTTGCGAAATGAGTATAGTAGTAAACAGACAACAATTTGAAAGACCTTCAAAAACTACAAAAGAGAAAATCAGCAAAGTTTATGATAATTGTGAAAATGTGCCACTATCAAGTGTTCGGGTTGTTGCAACAGCCTACTTCATTCCATGGACAATATCAGGACGAATTATCACTGAATATCATCTAATGAATCCATATAGAGTGTAATTTCTCCTATCATGTCATAGAGAAGATTCATAAGATCGAGTTGAAATTATATCACTTTGATACGCAAATTACAAAATATCCACAATCAGAAGAGCTCTTTTTTTTCATACAAAGTCTCTTTTCATTTGAATGGTTTATTAACAAATATAAAGTAGAGACCTATATACATAAGATATATATATAAAGATTTGGTTGAATTCAAAATAAGAACCGATAACGAAACGAAATTAGCTCGAAAATAAACTTTCTGCAATTTTTTTTAGAGATTTCAAAAACGATGGATTTAGGTATTATACTTCATGGTAATCATTTTGAATATTTGTTGCAAACTAAATTATGTGAAATAAAACTTTAAAGAACATACTAACACATTATAAAAAAATCAATTAAATTGCTTGAGTTGTATAAGAGATATTTGAATTAACTTTTCCGACGGACTTTTGGGACACCCTGTATAGGAAATAGATCATCTAGGGAATTGGATTAGATTAAAATATGAAGATTTATGCGACGTGAAGATGTTCTTGATAATCAATAAAACTTATTGAATGTATCAGTAAATTAAAGTAACAATGTGCTTTGATTGAGTGAATATTTTACATTGAAACCTTGAAAAATATGTAAGGTTTCCTAATTAAGTTATCGAAGTGATGTTTATCAAACATTCGATTTATAAAATAGAGAGAGGATGATTTGATTGATTGTATTTCGATTTTTATCTCAATTTTTTTTTCTTGTCGTTTTCTCTAATCGTCACAGTGTGAACTCAATGAACTAATAAAAGTATAACTAATCATATTGTATCTGGTCAATATCAATCTCAAATAAGTATGACCACTAGATTATTTTAATTATTCATCCTTGAAAATCAGTGAATTTTTAAAATACAATAACCTCTAAAGTTTCCTTGACCGATTTTTCAATGGCAGTAGTTACATGTAGAGTTATTTGTTCAATAGCTGCTCTATACATACATACAAAATAAGACTAGTACTTTAAACAAACGAAATACAGGTTTTTTTTCTCTTCTTCTTCTCTTGCTAATGTGATGATAAATAACATGTTTCAAAGTTCGAATGTATATTCAGCTGTATGTATTTTCTTTGATTATTTGTAGGAGATTAACACATTGCCAACGACAATCACAGTGGAACAAACGAATCTTGATCAAACAGTTGAATTACCATCGAAAGGTAAAATGAAAGAGAGCAAAAAATGACTGGAGAAAACATTTAAAAAAAAAGAAAAAGAAAACAAAATCTCATTATTTTTTATTATTCATAACCAATAGAAAACAACGTGAGAATTAAAATTTTCATCATTACTAATCATTATTCCATTAAAAAAAAAACCTACGCATATACATAAATACATCCACACCAACGCACACGAAAAAAAATTGCAAGGTCAACAAAATCCTTTTTATTTTACGTGTCCAATACACGGTTGATTTCTTCGTTTTTTTTTTTTCTTCTCTCTATTGGTGTTGTGAATTGATTGATCACTATCGATCTCATTTATTAAACGTGCCCAAGGATTGAACCTTCCCACAAAAATTATATTGAAACGAAAATTATCTTTTCTCCTTCGATTGACATCTAATTTATCTATTTAGATCTATCATTGTTGATAAGCACGAATGTCGATAAAAACAATGATGATGGACAACTGCCAGTAACTATATCTAATTTTATTTGTTTACCAGAAGAAGAAGAAGAAGAAATCAAAATGAGAAAAAAACAAGATCCATTATTACCAGACATAGATTATCAAAAAGAAACATTAACAAATATTGATAATGATTCAATTGATAATCAACAAACTAATAATGAAAATAGTTCGGTAATAAGAAATAATCCATTAGATTCGAATTTATTTTCTTCTTCTACTTCTTCATCTACATTAATATCAATATCTTCTCCTTCAACGTCATTCACGAATGAAAGCAATACTATCGAATATTTACCAAAAGAAAAAGAAGAAAAAAAAGAAGAACAACAACATTGTGACGACGTCTACAATGTCGAAGAAGAGAAAAAGAACAACAGTAGCTTCGTACATGACTATCACGCGTCGGGAATAATATTAAGAAACGACGAGCTAAGACAAACAGTCTTATTACAGCAAGAGAAAAAAGAAAAAGAAAAACGAGAGGAAAGAGAACGACCATCATCGTCATTACCAACACTAGAGCAATTCAACAAACAGCGGATAGAAGATGAGTCGCCAATACAAACGCTATCAAACAATTTAAATCAAATGGCAATGGCTAATATTGATCAAAATGAAGAACAATATAAAAAAGTTGAAATAGAAGAAATTCCTGATGATGAAGAAATCTTATCAAAAAAAACAAATAATTCAATCGAACCAACTGATTATATTCTTACTGATGAAGAAACAAAACAACAAAAACAATCTTCACCACAACCAAATATAACAATATCTAATGATGATTCTATAAAATTTGAAAATGTTTTTTCATGTTATGAAAAAGCAATATCTAAAATAATTGATACAAATGATGATTCATCACAAATTTCAAATACATTATCCTCAGAATCATCATCAACAACAACAACAAATCAACCACCGGCTAATGATCCTATTGCATTACGTGCTCTACAACGTTTTGAAGAACGTATGAATGCTGCTGCTAAAAATATTAAAACAGATACAAATTTAAATGCATCAAAAAGTAAATCATCATGGTCTGGAACACTTTCAACTTCACGAAAATCACTTGAAAATTTATTCAAAAATATTGACCAACAATTAAGTACAACTCCAATTACACTTAATAATGAATCAACAACAGTACTATCATCTCAATCGGATAGTTATATACGACCACGTCAAACATTTGATGACAGTAATTTTAATTATGGTATGGCACTCAATTCATTTAGTACAATAAGTTCAACTATTGATAAGAGTAAAATTGATGATAAAAAAATAGACGAACAACAGCAGTCGTCAACATTAGTAGAAAATGATGACAAACGCGGTAAGTGAATAATAAACAGCTGCTTACATCGGCTTTTTTTTTGGTTTGTTGGACGAGTATCAATTACACTGTCAAATTGACGAGAAGCGATAACAGAAAGAACAGGATACCTAATCGTTCCAATGGCTTTCGTATTGTTTTTTATTCCCTTTCAGAATGTTGATTAGAGACCTACTACCTCGTTTAGTGATTACATCAATGCAAATTCTTTGAATGTCAAAGAGAAAAAAGAGCACAATAACACAAGATATAAACCTATTTGTACAACATGAAAGAAATGAAAAGAATTCTATAATGAATATATATGTGTTTTTTTTTCTTGTATGTAAACATGTCTTAAAAATTTGTTTATTTTTTTTACATTGTCTTGTTTATTAATCTTTTAATATATAATCAAATCAAGTATTTGAAAATGTTACTAGTTTTCAAGAAAAATGAGAAAGAAAAACCGAAAGGAAGAATTAAGTACGGGTACATAGAGCTTAATGTGACAGAAGAAGTTCATATTTGCTTTGTACGATGTTCGCTTTTTATCGCCGCAATACCAGCAATCAAATTTTTCTCTCCTTCTTTTTTCCCCTTCCCGCCCCCCCCCCCCCCCTCCCCCTTCATCGCTTCTCTATTACAAATAGAAAAGAAGAAAAAAACTACGCTAAAACCTTTAATCAGTACATTACACAAAATAAAAATGAAAATAATCAATAGAACAAGAACGAATAAATGAGCTCTTTTTTTTTTTTTTCTTTTTTCTCATGATTATCGTTTTGTAAAGTTGTAAAAGGGTATACCTTCAAGGTTGTTTATTTTAGTCACGTACGATTAACATATCTATATAATGTGCAACAGATTTCTTTTTTTGTATGCTTCTGTTTTATTATTCTAGTTGTTGATAACAAGTCAACGAACATTGTTGACTTTAAAGATCAGCAAGAAGAAGGACAACAACAAAGCGCAAATAATGCAACAATGACAAGTGAAATTGATCTCAAAAATGAAAAAGAAAGTTTAAGCTTAATATCTTTACCATCAACTGATAAATCAATAATAAGTAGTCCATTAAATGTAGTCACGACACAATCTTCATTAACAGAAGAACCAGTTATAAAACCGTATGGTTTTCAACTTGAAGGCCGTCGTCGTTTAAACGCTCTTGAAGTAATGCGTGAACGTCGTCAAAGTCGTGAATTTCTCGATAAAATGGAATTAGAAAAACAACAGCAGCAACAACAACAACAACAACTTCAAAATGAATATACAATTAAAGCCGAAGAAGTACAAGATCCTATTGTTCGTCGTGCACTTGAACGTTATGATGAAAAAAATCGTAAATTAATTCAAACAAAATCCGTAAATTATGATGATATTCAAGATCCTATTACACGACGTGCATTAATGCGTCTTGAATCAAATTTAAAACGAGTTATGCCACCACCACCACCATCATCGACAACAATAAATGATTCAAATGAAAATTGGTATACAGAAAATTATACACTTGGTTCATTACAACCTACTAATGATCGTTTATCACGTTATAATAATTCATTTCAATCACCAACATTAAATAATCGAACAAAATATATATCTGTACATCAACGTTATTGTACACCATCATCAAATGAAATATCTGATTTATCAACAACAAATAATCTTATGTCATCAAGTGAACATGATTTACCTATAACGTATGTACCAACACAATCAATTTATGTTACATCAAATAATCAACAACAAAAACAACCAAGTAATATTCGTCAACGATCACGTTCTGAAGATATGCTTACATCAAGAGATTTAACTATTGGACAAACAACAAATCTTGATGATGTTGATACATCATCACAATTACAACGTAATCGTTCATCAAATGAAATTGCATTACTTGATTCAGAATTTCATTTACCAAATACATTAATTAAATCTCTTGAACCAAATTTTGTTCGTACAACAGAATCATCTGTTAGTTATGTTACACCAACACAAACATATTCAGCATATAGTTGTGAATATACACGTCCACGTCGAAATCCTTTATTAACATCAACAACATCATCATCATCAGAAACACCACTAGAATTAAAAAATGATTCAAATCAATTATCTTCTTCTTCTTCATATTCTCAACAAGAACAAAATGAAATTCAACGTCCAATACCATATCGACCAACAATTGATAATCAATATGAAACTCAATCTTCATCGGCATTTGCACCTGTTCGTTCATCTACATCAACAACAACAAGTAATTATTATAATCAACAACCAATATCAACTCCTTCATATGGTTCACCATATACATCAAGTACTCTTAATCAAACACCTTATTCAGATGATCCAATGTAAGTTTTAAATAAAAGAAAAATATTCAAATAAAAATAATTTTTTTTTAACATCTTAGTGTTCGTCGAGCAGTTGAACGATTTAATACACAATTACAAAATAGTCTTCTATCAACATCTCAATATCAACCAACAAATAATTATTTATCACATTCAGCAAATATTCAAGAACCATGGTTAAATTCAAATCGTTCAACATTAATGACAACAAGTACAAGTAGTAATAGTAGTAGTACAGCAGGAGGTTATCAATCAATTATTGGACGTCGTCGTTTTACACGTTATGATGATCCAAATAATTTTCTTGATCAATCAAGTGTTGGTGATGCTTATTCATCATCTGTATTTGTTAATCCACAAAATCCATATTTAATGACAAATCATTATATGAATATGTCTGAACAACCTCCTGTTATTCCACCACGTTTACGTCGAATGAATTATCAAAATGAAGATATCAATGATCAATATCGACGTCATTCAATAGATGAATACTTATCAGAAAACATTAATAATAATAATAATAATAACATTAACAATAATAATAATAATAATCATTCACTTCCACAAGAAACATTTATTCATTATGCATATCCAGCAACAATAACAAATACAACAAGTAGTTTTCGTCCTATAAATATGGATTATAATCAACAATATGATTCATCAAATCAATTATCTCAAGAACAAGATGATCTACATCATCGTTCTCAATCAGTATCAAGTACGAATTCAACAGATAGTCTTAAACAACAACAACAACAACAACAACAATTGAGATCAGCAAGACCAACTAATATACGAACATCATTAAATAATCAACAAAAAGTACCACCACCATCTATAGCTGTACGAACAAGTACACAACAAAATGAACGTAAAACAAATGAAAAAAATATATCAAATAAATTATCACCGGTTAATACTCAATCACCATCAGGTATAATCAGATTCATTAAAAATAGAAATATCTTCTTTTTTTTTCCTTGTAAAACTATAATCAAATTTATTCTATTGTACAGAATACTATTTCAATTTAAATCGCGACTATGTATAATAAGTAGGTTCTAATGAACACTGAATAGAGTTCGAGCTAATCGCTTATCATTGTCGAAATACTATACATTTTACAAGATTGTCGTAGTGCCTTTCAAGAATTTCGACTTGAACTTTTGTATAGAGATAGCTCTTTCTGAGAATAGTTTCTTATAAAAGTTTTAAATTTTTTAATTACTTCTCTTCTAAGATATGGAGCATGCTATTCTCATCAAAGTGTATTTCTATGCAAAATTTTATGTTGAAATTCGAAAATCAATTGTCTTGAGAGAAACTATGACATTCTGCTAACATATATGATATCTTGGCAATAATAGGTAGAGATGTAAGTCGAAGGGTCAAACAGCAGCGGCAGTTTTAGTCATCAAATTTTTTTTCCATGGCGGCCACGCCTACTAGACGTAATGTTTTTTTACACCGGTGGTGGCAGCTGCTGTACTTTATGTTTTTCTGCACCGTTGGTGGCTTTGACAACAAATAAAAAAAGTTTTTGCTCCTAAATGACGGATTGCATATGTATCGATGTCAACGGCGGCGGCGCATCGTACTATTATCAAAAATTTTCGTTCGTGGCGACGGCTAAACAATTCTTAAAACTATCTACGATTCCGTGATGGCGACGGCGGTGGTTCAGCTGTACGGCTTACACCTCTAATAATAGGTTATTAGCACGAACTCTCTTCAACTTATTCATAACTCAGTGTAAAACCTACATAATTCCCACGGAAAAGCGATTTGATACTTAGAGACGCACCGTCATCAGTTATTTTGAAGTTCAAGAATTTCGCCATTGGTAAAATTCTGATCACCTGTTTTATCGATTAGTCTTACTCTACAAAGAAAATCTGAATCAATATTCGAAAGTAGCGAAAAAAAATCTGATTTTGACTTGACCTAGTTGTGATTCGTATCATAGATTAATTTTTCTATAAAAAATTTTCACATCGAAAATTTATAAAAACTCATTCTTATACTCTATAAAAATGAATATTAATAATTTTCAAGGTCAAACACCATCTAATAATGGAAATCAACCAAATGATTCTGTCTTTCATCGTCTTGCTTATACAGGTACAAAAGCATCATTATCAAAATCAAATTCAAATTCTTGTTCAAATTTAATAAATAAAAATTCAACAACACAATTAAAATCATGTGAAATTGATTTTGATGATTCATTAAATTCAACAGCAACAATAACTGAAAATATTAATGAAGAAAATTCATCATTAGATAATAAATATCAACGTTCAAAATCTGTTGATGGTCGAACAAGAATAAAACTTTCTCAAAGTCGTACAAATCAACAATCAACAATAGATAATGATGAAAATAATAATACAATTCATAATGAACAAGATAAACCAATACCATCATCAAGATTTACTCCTATTAATATACGTCGTGAAGCACCAATAAAACCACCAAATAGAAATAATTTATCATATACAAAAACTACAAATGGTATTCGAACACATGGTTCAAATGGAAATATAATTGATACATATAATCAACAACAAGATATTGAAAATAATGAAAATATATCATTTAATACTGATAATCGAACACGTACAACAATACCTGTTCAACATTATACAACACATAATCATATTCAAACATCATCATCAACATCATCTGTTAATAGTACTCATTCACGACCAAAACCACCGGTATCAATTCCAATTAATCTCGATAGAAAAGATTCGAATACATCAAATACAGATCTTAGCAGGTATTGAAAATTGAAATTATTCAAAAGAACGTAAATTCATCTTGAGTTATTGCGTTTGAGAATAATGAAAAGATATTAATCACAAGATATTATAGTTAGTGTGAAAGAAAAATAAAGAACAACTATACTAGCAATTATGCCTATCATGTCTGTGATATATCTTTGCTGATGTGTCTGTAACATTTATGATAAACAGTTGCTAATATGTTTGTTACGTCTATTAGTATAGCTATCGAGATTTTTTTTCCTCGTATACTTCGGCAGTTTTTTTTTTATTAGAAAATGTTTTCTAATAAGAATAGAAGAAAATAAACATCATTATCAAATTCGTAAATATACAAAATTTCAAAAAAAGTAAAAATCATAGTTTTATAAATAAAATTTTTTTTTTTTAGATTACATAGAACGATAGAATAAATAATCTTCTACAAAATTAGACATCATTAAGATTGAATGACAGCGCCAGAGGAAAAAAAAAATTTTCTAGGTTTCTTCTAGTCTCAACAGACTCTACTGAATGATTGATGTTTCACCTTAAACATGAATAATTATTTTCAGGGTAGTTCTGTTGTGAGAAATAGAAATTTGATTGAAGGTCGAATAATGTTTTGTTAATAGCAAACTGGGCAAAAACAAGATTAGAGATTGTCGTATGATTACTTTATATTAGCTAAAAAAAATGTCATAAAGAACACAACGACATCTCATTTTGTACAGTATTATTTACTCTATTACCCGATGTAGTATAAACAAAATAATATTTATCCGATCCAGATGTTGAGAAACTAGCCTTTTTAGTACTTACTACAGTCGGAAAAAAAGAATAAAAATAAATCCTATTGTATATACAGATGTTCTACTACATAGAGATAGACAATTGAAGTTATTTTAACTTAACCTTGAGTCGAAAACAATCTCTGATTTATAAACAAAGTGACAAATCTATTCTTCTTATGTCAATTATATTTTATCAATAAATACTTGTAAAATCTTGATTTATTTACTTTATCAAAACAAATCAAAGATACAGAATATCAAAAATGCTTAAAGCAAAATAAATGAATATATACATGTATCTTATCTTTCTATTTCATACACATCTTTTTTGAATATCTAAAATCGAATAAATCTATTTTAGAACACAAAGACGTTCGGATGATAATCGTTATGTTTCTCCAAATAGCCAACGGCGAAATATTCCCGTTTCTGTTTTTGCACCAGCTAAACTTGATAATAAACGTCCAGCACCTGCACCACCAATATCAAATTTTGAATCTCAAAATCAAACATTTTATACATCTCGTTCATTAACAAATGATAATAATAATAATTCTACAATGAAAATAAATGAAAATCAAATGAATAAAAAATTATCATCAACAAACTCAGGCATTAAAACACCAACAAATATTGTTATGAATGATTTTACACTTGCAAACGATAAACAAGATAATAATAAAAAAATGAACGTATTTGAACGACTTTTTCGTGGTAATAAGAAAAAAAATTAATTCAATATCATTTGTAGATATTCTTATTATAAAACATATATATATATATTCATCTATGAGAATGACTCATGAAGTTTTTTCATTTACGACACGTTTACACTATTTTTTACCGGTTGGAACAAATGAAAATCTTTACCTAACGAAAAAGATCAATATTATTTATTCACAACAAGAATCTGTTTGTTTATGTCTTTTTTTTTTCTTCTTTTTGCTTTTCGTTAACAAACAGTTTCTATGTTCTTCTTATATCATTTAATATAATATCCCCTTTCGTTTTTTTTTTTTTGCTTAACATTTTCTTTGCATTCATATCGAAGATATTCTGTTTCTTCTGACGTTCAGTTCATTTTTTTTCTCTCTCTCTCTCTCGTTGTGTTATTTTTATATATGTTGATCAAAAGATACTCATCTTTTTTGCCTGAAACTTAGATTAAATAATAATAAGGATGGAACAGATAGTGCTTTATTATGCTAACCATTGTTCTTTTTTTTTTTTAAATATAGATTTTAAAGTAAAAAAAAACAAAACCAATACTTGTTATTGATTGTCAAGTATTCAAATACTTATGACTAGATTTTCAAGGAGCGAAACTATCAAAAAAAAAAAAAAACTCAAGACTTCAGTGTAAACATGTAACTATGTTTTTGTTTAAGTTAGACAATTATCATATTGAATTTTGTTTTTTTTTCAAACGAAGAATAACAAACTTTTATCAATGTCCAAATCAATATTTTTTGAATAAATTTTGATAGAAACAAAAAAAAGAGACCTGCGATTGTCACTATTGAAAAGAATAAAATATTTTTTATTAAAATTTGATTGATGAGCTGTCGATGAACGGATTTTCAAAACAATATTCTGAAGCAATTTCTTAGTGAATTTTGATTGACACTGTAACTTTTTTTCAATCTATTCAAGGTCGAGCTTTACAGTTTGTTTCGTTTAGAAATTATAAGAGTTTTTTTTGGAACTTCTGGTTTCGGTTTAATGATCTTGAAGCACTCCGAAAGAGGTAGTTTATCATGCTGAGACGGAAAATGCTAGTATAACGACTTAAAACCAACGTTATCACTAGATTCAGCATGGTTAATTTTGTCCTTAGTAACTTGTTTGAAGGTCTTAGGAAAACGTTACTAACTTCTGAACGAAGCAAATAGTAGACCTTGACCTTGTATATATCGAAAGATAACAATATTCTCTACTGAATAGTCATTTGAAGAATTAAAATTCCACAGGCAATAGCTTAAAAATCTTCATTGACAAGTGATTCATCAAATTATTTTTTTCTTTCGTCAAAGATTTTTATCTTGTTCCTATCGAAAATTATTCAAAAAAAAAAGAACATATTTTATTTGCCTTATACTATTTGTATTGATAGTAATCATTAAATCAAGAAAAAAAAGAAAATTAGACGAAACGAAAATTGTAATATTTGTTTACTACGACCATCATGATAGTTTTTTATGTAGTCTTTCTTTTTTATTCGTTCCCAATGTTTTATATTGACTTGAACCATTTAAAATGTTATTTTTTGCTAGAAAATCTAATGGATCGATCGAAAAAACAAAAGACCTTGATTTATTAATCAAAATCATAAACATATCTCGATAAACTCGCGTTATAAACATACAAAACACTTAATATCATAGACTATTTATTACGTCAAAATAAAAACTATAAGATAAGAACAAAGAAATTTGTTTTAGAGAACCTAATTTTTTTTTTTTTATGTTGATAAAGTATGCGCGACTAAAATAATAAATCTTTTTATAACAAGTTTCAATATTGATTGATATATTATCGAGACAAGATAAAAGTCATAATCCATTACTTTGACATATACTAAAATGAAGTACTTTTGTTATATTTTATTGACAAATTCTGATTTTGATAGATTAAAATTATAGATACAGATGTATGATGTTGATTTAAGTCAAGTGTGAAGTAAAATTATATTGTCTAACAAAGATATAGTTTAATATATTTAGATTAATCCGTTATTCTTCAATATTAATATTAATCTATAATTACATATGTTTGAAATTCTTATAGATAATATTTATTTAAACCTTAGAAAAGTCACATTTTTTTTTTGTTGTTGTTATATGAATGAATCATCAATAAAAAAATGTGGATGTTGATGTCATTGTTTCTATTTCTTTTTTTTGCTTTATTTCAAGGTAAAATAAATTGTTATTTCACAACTGTATGAAATAATGTCAGCTGCTACCTTTTAATCATATGAATATAAAATATTGAATATTATTATTAAGGAAATAGATAATTTCGAAAAGAAAAATTCTTAGTATAATGATCTTGCTAATAGAAACAGAGTTATTATTTTAGTTATCAAAAATTTTTCCTTTGTCTTTTGCTTATAGAAGGAAAATAGTTTTAGAAAAAAAAAATATTTCTATTACTAAATACATTTTCAGATGTCTCATAGTAAACGCAAAGCGGATGTTATTGAACCTGAAGTCGAGAAAGATGAATTAACAAAAGAAAAACATTCAAAAATTGATTCAACAACAAATGATTTTCTTCGTTTAAATGATACAAATTTTATTGAAACTGATTATCAAATTGTATTTCAAACAATTGCTGATAAATTAATAAATTCATATGAATTAGTTCTAAATGAACAACATTTTTTTCGTTTATCAGAAATAGAATTTTATTTTTATCATCATATTCGTCATCCTGATACATTTGCTCATCGTCATCCTGAACAACAATATCATTCAAATTGGTATTTTCATCGACAAGGTACATCACCAACAGCTAGTTATAAAGCTGGAACTTATAAGTAAAAACATAATACAACAAAAACAAAAAAACTTTTTTTTGTTTTTGCTTCTAGAGGTTTAGATTTAACATTTAATTCTTTAAATGATTTATCATATGGTGGTATACTTATTCGATCAATAGAAAATAAACAAACAGGACAAATCTATGAAGGAAGTTGTTTAGTTGTTGATGGTATATTAAATTTATGTAATAGTAAAACAATAAATGAACTTGTTGAAAATAAATTAAATAAAAATTTAAATATATTTAATAAAAATTCATTTATTTATTTACGTACAATATCAATAATAACAAATCAAAAACTTATTTCATCACCACGTGTTGGTTTAACATTAAAAAATTCATCAATTGATCGTGAACGTTTTTTATTTCGTTCATATCGTTTTACATCAAATAATTATTATCCAACAAAAATGAAATTTATGATATTATTATCATTAGCAGGTGAAAAATTTTTTCAAAATAAAAATAAAAAATTTATTGATTATGCTAAAGATTTATCTATTGAAACAAATATACGTTTATCAACAGTAATGAATAATTTAAATGAATTACAAAATGGTTATGATACAAATATATCAAATAAAACATCACCATTAGTTGATTATTATAAAAAAACTTTTAAAACATCTGATTTAATTAAAGCTTATGGAATTTGGTTACGAAATTATCGATAGAATTAAAATAACGTTTTTCTTTTATTTGTTGGATAGAAATTTTGTTATATAAAATATATGTTTGTTTTTTTTTTCTAATTTTATTGAAACATTAATATTGAAAAGAAGTAACAAAATATCATTGACCTTTCTTTTATAATTCTATTTTAAATGAAATATTTCATTTGAGTACCTATTATTTATCAAGTCATTTTTGATTGGTCGTTTTCTTCTTCGGGCAAAAATTGCTAAATAATTACTCATTAACTCTTAACTATTGCATGCATATTTGTAGCGATATTTTTATTTTAAGACTCGTGAATAAGACACCCTTTAATCAGTTATTTTTATTACAAAAAACAAAAAAAAAAAAAGAAATACTACGATGATTTGCACTAAGTGGTCACAATCACATGGTAGCTAATGCGCATACATAAATTGATTTTTATATGCATATAATCAAAACGAATTGCTATTTTTTCTTATGCATTTCAATGTATCATGGTCTATTCTTTTTTTTTTATTCTCGATGACATATTTTTCGTTATTACTGTCAATCAAACGCGATTTCGTATTTAAATTACATATATTCATGACAGTTTCAATGTGTTTACTAGTGAATGTGAATATATACATATATACTAATCCGACGTGATGTGAGCAGGGCTTTTATAAAAGCCGAAAAAAGAAATAGATATTATAACAACAAGACGAATTGTTTTTAAGTACATATCTACACAATCAGTTACTCATTCTACAGGTTTGACGTTGTTATTTTTTTTTGCGTTGATTTTTATAAAACCAAGGATTATTATAAATGTTGTAGAAAAAAAAAGAAAATAAGTACGATTGTTAATTAACTTAATACAGTGTGGAAAAGAGTACATTTGAAAATCAGACAATCACAACAGCTGTTACTTCTTTTTTTTTCATAGAAATGACCTAGATGATGTGTACATACATGATGTACGAAACAAACATTCTACTATATATATATATAGATATGCATGTTTATCAGCATCGAGGTAGTCAAAAAACAAGTCTGTGCTTGTTATATGGGTATAATAGCCGGAAGTGAAGTAAATAGGAGACAGAAATAATAGAAAAAATGATGATGCATGACTCATGACGACTACTATTACGGTCGTAATGGCTTGGCACCCAGCCATCAGCTGTCTCTTCCGTTTTATCGTATCTTTTCTTTTTTTTCTTCTTCTCCTCGTTATTTCAGTTTTTTTTTTCTTCTTGCTTATTAACAAATATTTATTTTGATAAAAATACAACGAATGAAGTATGTTTGCTCATATATATATATATATATATGCCTTTTTTTCTTTTTATTACACGTATTTACTAAAGATTGTTAACATTACATAACTTATTTGATCATCTGTTGTTATTATTGGTATTTGTTCTCGGCATCTACATATATTTTTTTCCATTCTACGCAGTTCTATTACTGTTATTTTTTTCTTTTTTTTTGCTGGCGTTGTTCTCGATGACCCAAATGTAATTATGCAAGCATGTCATCTTCCTTTTCCCCGTCTTTTCTTCACTTTGAAAAACGACAATTATAGCAGACTTTCTCGACGTCGAGTTCGACCATAAGGTCGCATAGCAAAGAAGACACAAGATGCAGTGCTTATGCACACGCAAAAGAGAGAAACGAAGAAGAAAAAAAAAAAGGAGAAAACAAATGCTCGAACGCATGCGAATAGAAAAAAACGCGAATAACAGCGCACCACTGGTGGGAGGGAGTGTATATGTAAAGACGATGTGCGGGCAACGTAGAAGGGGAAAAAAAAGAAGGACATAAAACAGACCAAGAATGTGCAGTACATTCACACACCATCATCATTGCTATCAACCACACACGTGCATTTCTTTTTTTTTCGGGGCGGGCTTTTTTTTTCTTCTCTCGCATTCTCGTTTTCTCTCTTCTTTAGTCTTGCACGCGTACTAACATGAACTTCGTCATATCGTCTATTTTTGTGTCGTTTTTCAGAACATAAAAATAATTTCAACAACAACAACAACAACAACAACAATATTCAATCTTATTGATAACAATTAATTTGTTTTTTATTTTATGATTAATCATTATCGAATATATATGTTATTATGACCTGTTTTTCGTGACAACATTCAATTGGAAGTATATAAAAGGTATTTAGTTAAATCTTGTGTTGTTTTTTGTCGGAAAACAAGTAAACTCGATTTTACACCATCTATTATTAGCGTTAGTAAGACATTTGAATATATATATATGTTTAATCATATACTTCACATTTAAATATATTCTAAAATACAAACATTTTCTTTTTTTTTTTGGAGGGGATAAAGAAAACATTTATATTAAAAGAAAAAAATATTTAGTATTATTTTGCATGATTATGAATGAATGAATCGCTTCATATTTCATTCTTTTGATATCTTTAAATATAAATAAATATATATATATATACATTATATATCTAGCGTGAGTGATGTCATTATATTTGTGTAGTACAGTTAGTTTTTGTGATTATTATGTTTTATTTTCTTCATTATTCAACAAGTTGGAATGTAATCAAGAGAATCTTGTTGTCATCATCATATGTCGTCTGTCACCCCTGTTCTTTTTTTTTTACTCTGATGTCATGTTTCATTTTTTTTTTTTTGTTTTCAAGGTTAAATTCTATGCACCATTTGTAGGTTATTCATCTTATATAATAGATGTAATTTTTTTCGATTATATTGAAAACAAAACTAATGATTATTATTCTTTTACAAAGTGTACTTGTTGTACTGATTATTGATATTATTGATTTCGTGATAGTTTAAAATTCGTAATTGCTCTTTAAAACGTATGCGTTTATTGACTCATGATAGTATATTGTGGGAAGGCTGATAGGTTATCAGTAGTCGTAGCAAAAGAAGAAGAAGAAAAAAAAAAAAGAAGAATAATCAAGTTGATCTATGTTTATGACAAAAAAAAAAGAAAGAACGAACACCCTTCTATTTGCATTTGTTACATGAGAAACTATACGTGTGTTTGAAAGAAATAAAACATTAGAAAAAAAAAAAAGGTTTGAGAACTTGTTGCTCTTTGTAGAGAAAAAGATGGAAAAAGGCTTTTAGGTCTTATTTGTCTGTTGATTAAAGAGGAAGATTATATTTAGATGGTCTTTTTCTTTCCTCTTGAGTTCTCATTTTGTTCGATAGACATATTTTTTTGTAATTCTACGTCATGTTTCTTTTTTTTTTTTTCTTTGTTGTTGTGATGATTAGATATTTCATCATTACATTGATGTGCATTATCTCAATGTTACTGTTATTGTCATTGTAAAAGAACGAGTTAGATATAGATATATATCTTTATATATAGTTCTAATTTATGCCTTTTGTCTGTCATATTTCTTATGTGATTGGCAAACACTGATATGATAGTGACGTGTTTATATATTTTTAGAACTTCTTGACCTTTTCAACAGTTTCATTTTCTTAAAGATAATATTGCATCAGAATATATGTTAAGATTAATATCATATATACATTTCTTAATTTTATAATAAATACTTACACGAAAATGATACGAATTTCTAGACAAAAAAAAAATGATAGAAATTTTATGTACTATAAAGTGAAATAATTATGAAATACATAATAATCTTATTATATGTCAATCTTTATTCAATAAATATAGATTATTCATAGAAAATGAACAATAAAAAAATAAAAAAACCAAACTTTCTTAATTTTACCTTTAATATTAATCATCAAATTATAATAATTTACAAGTAAACTAGAATATGACGATAATACTCTTTTAATATATATATTTATCAATAATAATGGAAACAAAAAACCACTTGTAAATTCGTTTCATTTTATAGTATTGATAATGAGTTTGAAAATAATAATTATACTTCTACGAAAAATTCAATATAATTATTACGATTGCAGTACTAAAACTTAATAGCTAATTTATAATGCTTCATAAAACTTTCATGACCTAACATGTATATAGCAGAAAATTCTAAATATAACTTTTTGATGATTCTTCTATTTTTTTTATAAATAAATATTAAAAATTATATTTTAATATACCTTGTTAATAATCAACCTAAATGAAAAATAAAAAAAGCCTTTTAATATAATAATATTCGAAGCTATGTAAAAACTATTTTATTTTTAAAATAAGACACTTTGTTTTTCTCTTATTATTCAACGATCATCAAGTTCTACAATCGATGATTGTTTTTTTACGCAAGATTACTTTGGAAAAAAAGAATCAATGTGCATACACATTATTTAAATATGTAGACATGAGTCAGGAGTGTAATTATTTACATTCGTACCTGCCAGTTTTCTTTTTCTACTCCTATTTCTTTATGCGTTCGCATCATCATGTCTTTACTATAGGTATGAACGTGCGTATTCTCCTTTTTTTTTTTATTTAATGTTTGACACGTTTAGTTGCATTGGTGATACAGAGAAAAAGAAGAAAGCTACGAAAAAAAAAACGTAATAGTAATAATAAAACAAAGAATTAAGGATATGTTAGTGAATCGTATAGAACTATTAAATTGTTAATTATTATTTATTAAAATAAAAATATTTATTTTTTTTATTTTAAGGTTATTATCAACAAAGTGTATTTATTTATTAAATTTGATTATTAATTATCCTCGCATAAAGAGCGAGGTGTAATATGTGAGAATGAGTTTCACATCGGACGAAGTTAATTATCTTATTTATCGATATTTATCAGAATCAGGTATGATATTTATATCAGTTTTTTTTTTCTTGTTTTACTTCATGATTATTTTCATCATATTTTTTTTGCGTATGTTGTATGTTATGACCTTTACCCTTCAACGTCTTTTTTTTTCTTCTTCTTCTATATCGTACTTGAGATAAATATTAGACGAAATAAAAAAAGTAAAGAATCTTGAAAGACAAGTATGTTTATTTATCGAGGTAAATATGTCAGAAGAAAAACATAAGAATTTAGTAACATAATGAAAAAGAAATGTTTTTGTTTAAAGAATATACACATGTGATTTTTTTTTTTTTCGTTGCTATTGAATTATTTGTTGAGAATATTTTTTATAATGTACTCGTTTTTTTTTTTTATGATTGATGTTCAAAGAACATAAATGTATAGATAGGGGTTTTTTTTGTATGCTATAGTATGTTTACTTCATAGAAGTTTTCTTTTACGTCGCTTTTTTTTCTTCTTTTTATTGTCGTCATTTACGTTCTCTGACGTCGTGTTCTCGCATACAAATTGGATTTTTCTTCTCTTTTATCGCTGTCATCCAGCATCGTCTCATTGGCCTTGATAGCGCATGTGCTTTCGAGCAAGCAAAATAAATCTGAGGTCATAGTGTAGACAACAAAATGCCCTTGATAATAATATTTTAGATAATGCGAAAGTCTAATGCTTGATTTTACAACCATAAACGTACATGCATAATTATATTCCATCTGTATTGACAGACATTTACAAAAGGAATAATAGACAACAACTGATGACAAAAATGTAAAGAAAAGAAAAAAGAATCTGTGAAAGAGTATATAATTATGTTTGTTTCCGATTAATAAGTACTTCATATTCTTTACTATTTTTTTTTTTGTAACTTAATTATATATTTGAGTAAAAAGAAAAGATAACAAGCATTATAAATATATTTATTTTTTCTTTAGGATTTGTTCATTCAGCTTATTTATTTGGTCTTGAAAGTCACATTGCTCATACATCAATTAATGGCAATATTGTACCACCAGGTGCATTACTTTCACTTATACAAAAGGGTCTCTTTTATACTGAAGCTGAATTATCTATTGGTGATGTAAGTTAAACAGATGTCGTTCTATTCTATGTACAATAGTTTCATTGAAATCATCGGTTTTATTTTGCATTATGAAATAATATAATATGAAAATATTTTTCAAATGTTTTCTTTTAAAAAAAGGGCGTCTGTTATTTTCTTTTATTGGCATAAAAATAACACACGGTTGTTTTTATTAAAAAAAAAACACCGTGCGGAATGGCTATCGAGACATTTCGGACGCATAATCTTTGGAATTCGGAGCAGTTGGTTTAATCAACCGGCGCTCCATTTTAATAAAAAAACACAATCTTTATTTTTCTTATTTTTTAGGATGGACAAGAACGAACATTCGACAATTTAAGTTTAATCGATGCTGTTGTACCAGAAATTGTTGAAAATCGCCGTAAAGAACTTCAACAACAACAACAACAACATCAATCATCATCATCAACAACAGGTACATCTGCAAAACTTGACACAAAAACTTCAACTCGATCAACTATTATTACATCAAATACTAATGATAAAGATCGTTCACCAATTCAACAAACAATTAATACATCACCACAATCAACAAATCAAATAATACCTGATCGAACAAATAATGATTCATCAGGAATTAATGGTGGTATTAATTATCAAAATTCTTCAACAATAGAACAAGGTTCATCATCTTTAAAATCATATAATACAACATTAACAGGACGTTCACATTCACCAGCAACACAATCACATTATTTACATAATCATCCATCATCATCATCTCATTTGAATACACTTCAATCATCAGCATCAACTGGAAATTTTTCTCAAATGTCAAATGGAAATGATAATAATTCACATATATCCTATAATAGTAGTACTAATCATATGGCTGGTAATGATTAAATTATTTATATGTTTTTGTTTTTGTTTTTTTCTAAATTCAATTGTTTTTTTTTTTTATTCTAGTAACTAAATCTGAACCAATGGATTTTGAAACAAGTAATATTTCTCATCATCCAAATTATTCAAGAAATCCAACACCTAATTCATTATCTGTACAAAGTGGTTCATCAAATAGTCATAGTTTAATGACAAATGGTACAGTTGAGATTCCACCTAATCGTGTAACTGTTTTACGTGGTCATGAATCTGAAGTATTTATATGTGCATGGAATCCTACACATGATTTATTAGCATCCGGTTCAGGAGATTCTACAGCACGTATTTGGAATTTACAAGGTCCACGTGAACCAGAAATGATCTTAAGACATTGTATTAGACGTGGTGATACACAAGTACCAAGTAATAAAGATGTGACAAGTTTAGATTGGAATGTAAGTGTAAAATTTTTTGATATTTAAAAAAAAAAACATCTGACGAGAGAACATATCCAACTGTCCACCATCACTTTTGGATCGGGCATGTACGCAAACGATAGATCTCAGTGAGTTATTAAATGGTTTGGTTTTTCAGTTTTCTGTTGTCGAGTTATGGGACTTTTTACTTGATTTTGGCTTCTAGGCAGAAGATTCTTCTAAGTATGTGAATGATCGAATTTCAAACTGAAGCTTTGCTTATAGATAGACCTTATAAGCATTAGAAACTTCACAAAATCTGAGCCAGAACAAACTTATTCTTATCGAGATATCAGTTTGTCATAAAAATGTCTCTATTTTGAAACACAGTTCAAAACAAGCGTTTCTTTAACATGTGAATATTTCAATAAAGATACATTCCATTCTGGTTCAAATTTTAGAGAGTTTCTAATGCTTATAAGACGTATCTATGAGTAAAACTTCAGTTTGAAATTCGATCATTCACATACTTAGAAGAATCTTCTGCTTATAAGCCAAAATCAAGTAAAAGGCCTATAACTCGCCAATAGAAAACTGAAAAACCAAACCATTTAATAATTCACTGAGATCTATCGTTTGTGCACATGCCCGATCCTTATGAGAATAAAATTTGTAACATTTAAGAATAGAAGATTCCGTCGATTATGATCAAATCTCTAATGAATTGCGTCAGGAAAATTTTAAACCTACTGAGATCTCTCTATTTTCTACATTCATATTATAACATATGTTAAATTTTCTATTTTTTTATTTTAGCCATCCGGTACACAATTAGCTACGGGTAGTTATGATGGTTATGCTCGAATATGGTCATCTGATGGTAATTTAGCTAGTACACTTGGTCAACATAAAGGTCCAATATTTGCATTAAAATGGAATAAAAAAGGCAATTATATTCTATCAGCTGGTGTTGATCGAACAACAATTATATGGGATGCTAATTCTGGTCATTGTGAACAACAATTTGCTTTTCATACAGCACCAGCACTTGATGTTGATTGGCAATCGGATATAACATTTGCATCATGTTCAACAGATCAAAAAATTCATGTTTGTCGTTTGGGTGAAATGCGACCTGTTAAAACATTCCATGGACATCAAAATGAAGTTAATGCAATTAAATGGGATCCACAAGGACGTTTACTTGCATCATGTTCAGATGATATGACATTAAAAGTAATTCTTCTTTTTTTTTGGAGAACGAAGAAAAATATCAATTTACTTTAATTTTTTTGTTTTTTAGATTTGGGCAATGACAAAAGATACACCTGTTCATAATTTACAAGCACATAATAAAGAAATTTATACTATTAAATGGAGTCCAACAGGACCAGGTACAATGAATCCAAATGCTACATTACTTCTTGCTAGGTAAGAAAATTGAATTTTTAGGTTTTTTATTTTATTTTTTTATTTTAAGTGCATCATTTGATTCAACTGTACGTTTATGGGATGTTGAACGTGGTGTTTGTCAAAGCACACTTGTTAAACATTCAGAACCGGTTTATTCAGTAGCATTTAGTCCCGATGGTCGTCTATTAGCAACAGGTTCATTTGATAAAGCTATTTATATATGGGATATAGCAGTAAGTTATATTTATTCTTAACTTTTACAATATATATATATATATATAATTATATATTCAGAGAGCTGAAATAGTCCATAGTTATCGAGGTACAGGTGGTATTTTTGAAGTTTGTTGGAACAGTCGAGGTACACGTGTAGGTGCAAGTGCATCCGATGGAACAGTAAGTATTTTAGAAAAAAAAAAAAAAACATCTTTAATCTATATTATTGAAACTTTTTGTTTTTTTTTTCTTCAAAGGTGTGTGTACTCGATTTACGAAAATAAATAAACTTCAATAACCACTAGGTCAATGTATATTGTGTTTTCTTTCATTTTTACATGTATTTTTTTTTCCTGTTCATATATATATATATATAAAGAAAAAAAAAATACAAGACCTTATATCATTTTCATATTATTGTTATTGATTGTATTCCTAACTTTTTTTAAAAAAGAAAAACACAAACCAAAATTATCATCAATTCTCCTAACAACGATGATCTCACACAGAAAGAAAAAAAAAAAAAAACATGTGAAATCTTTTTCATTTTTTGCTCTTTCTTTTTCTTTTTTTTTTTCTTCTTGCACATAGATATGTGTGTATGTTTTTTTTGTTTCTTTTGTTTTTGTCTATGTTTGCTTCTCTTGTTTGTATTTGTCTGTCGATTTTTCTTCTTTCGAAAACTACAAAGCAGTGATATATTTGTATGTGTACGTGTCTGACTCTATTTCTGTCTCAGTTTTACGTGCACTTGTGTGTATGATGATGAGCTCGTGTTTCATTATAAATATTTCATACGAGTACACAGATGACGACAAACAGAAAAAAAAAAAAGATCTACTTTCTTTTTTCTTATTTTGATAAGTGTAATGGATTATAGTTTTAAGATAAGATTTCAATCAAACAAACAAAACTATGAAAACAAATATTATTTTGTCTATTGTAGTTTTACGTTGATACTTATTAAGTTTCATCGAACTTACTTTAAACAAACACACGAACTATTATAAATCGAACGAAATGTAAATGTAATATTGCAATTATTTACTGTTTTATGTATAAGATATTCACATATATATATCAATAGGTCAAAAATTTTAAGCTATATGAAATTGTGAAGTGCACTTTCTTTCGTTTCGAAACAACATTAATATATACTGTATATCCTCTTTCTTTGGCTAGAGTTCGTTGGGTCGAAAATTTTGAGACCCAGTCAAGCAGTATTTTGATATTTTCAATGAAATCATCGGATTAAAGGAATATAGTCGTCACGAAGATACACAATACTGTTTTTCGATCGTTTTGTATTCAGTAACTAATGCTTATTTCAACAAAAAAGCGAATGAAAATTTTTTGAATATTTTTCGATAGGCACAAGATAGAGAGTTGTGGTTTTCGTATTTATAAAGAGAAGATGATGACTCATCGAATCGTATATTACAAGCTTTAAAAGTTTTCAATAGATCTTTTCAAAAAACAACATACTCCGTGAGATAACTAGTGTGAATTTTCAAATATCAGATATGCATCTGAACTGCCAATGGAAGACTTATAGAATAATGTAACCTTCAGATTATTAGATTTAACTATTCAAAAGTCATATATATTTTAGTTGTGATTGTTGACAGGTTTTTCAAGCAATTGCTGTGGAAAAAAAAATCACACATTTGCCTTTTTTTCTCATATTGAAATGAATCATGTTTCCGATAGTTTTTTTTTAATAGAAATTTAATTAGAAAAACTTCAGAAAACATTATAGAGACGTTTTAAAAGTATACCTACTTTTTTTGAAATGCAAATTAATACATTTTACGTATTTCTCGGACGATTGAAATCTTGTGTACTGTCAATCAAGAACATTGACCATAGTCGGGTGAAATTATCAGTTCCATCACCAAACTAACAAATTTAAAATATGATATGCCTATAGCGAACATGGACCGAGATATTCAGTTTTGATAAGTGAACATGATAATATGGAAAATTGACAATCGAATGTTTTGCACAATCATCTAGTTTTTTAAGTAGCAGTTTTTTAGAATCTTGTTGACCTTAATTGATGATATTGAGATCACAATTAGACATGTACCAATCCCGAGCACAGCTTCGAATTTTCTAGTCAAACGTGGTAAGATTCAATTCGACTCGAACTCGATCCTATAAACTTGAACTCGAACCTCAAAACTCGAACTCGACTCGAACTCGAGTTTAGAAGTTCGAGTTCGAGTCGAGTTCGAGCTCACTAATTCATCCAAATCCAAATACTATTGAGCAATAAGATTGCAGGAAAGTTTATCTCTCTCATTGTTGGCACAAAACTAATTCTCATTACTGAGACCATAAGTAGAGGAAACACTAATTCCTGATCAGTTTGTTTGCACTCTAATTGATCAAAAACTCAAACTGTAGTTCTCGATCACAGAAACGATAATTCCGAATTTCATACAAGCCCATAGAGGCTTTCGAGGCCAAGGAACTCGAAGCTGAGCTCCATCCGTCCAGACAACCCATAGTTGAAGGGGGTGGGAGTGCAGGGAGAGTAAAAACAAATAAAAATCGAGTTTTTAGGAAAACAGTTTCTTGAGAGTAATTCGATGTGGAGAATTTGGATCTGGCCTTCATTTGCTCAGACACTCCCACCACAGGTGTCATATTCCACTAAGTATTAAGTAGTAAGCAGAATATAACATCTCTAGTTGTAAAAGTAACTATCTGAGATCTATCTGGAGGCCGCAAAGGTAACTATCTGATGTTACCTATGGTAACTCTCTGAAGGCTATCCTAGGGTACCAAAGGTACTTTTTGGAGCTTATCTGTGGTTATCAAAGGTAACTATCTGAGATCGATGCCAGAGTACCAAAAGTACTATTTGAGACCAATTGTGAGGTGTCAAAAGCAATATTCTGAGAACTAGTTGGGAGTGCCTGAGATAACTATTTAAATGCTATCTAGAAGTACGAAAGGTAATATTCCGCCGCCTCTCGAGGGAAGAGGGGTACCAAAGGCACTATTGTAGGACTTATTTGAAAGTATCAATGGCAATATGTTGGGGTCGTATCTGAGGTCACGTGGGGTAACTATCTGAGAGCCACGTCATCGTACCATAGGCATATTCGAAGCCTCTCTTAGAGTAGGCAAAGTCATATTCTCGGATCAATCTAGCAGTACCAAAAGTAATATTCTGGGACCTAATCGACAGTGCATAAGATAACTACTTGTGGGCTATTCAACGTACCAAAGGTACTATTCTTGGACCTATCTGAGATTATCAATCATAACTTTCTGTGGCATCTCTCTAGGTAGCTGATGTAGGAAAGTAGGGCTTAGCTGGGTGTACTGAAAGTAACTTTTTCCATCGTGTACTGGAACATCACTAGAAACTCTCAGTAGACTATCGAGCCATGTTAGAGAAAACTTTTAGGCCAGTCGCCAGATATAACATCTAACCTTGTGAGTAGCGAGCGGAGCACATGAGTTACCGATGAAACGCTTTTCGGCCAGTAACTTATTTAAAACAGGATAGTTCTGAAAAGTCAGTCTTTGTAGTAGCAACTAGCGTTCTTGGAGTTACCTGTAGTGCTTCTAGATATCTTCATAAAAACCTAAGTTTTGGTATATAGGGTACTTCGGCAGACGTACATTCAAGATTTCAGGCGAGTGCTATCAGAGCTATCTTCTGTTGGTCTAATCAGTCCCAAACAGTTACCTTCGGTGTTCCCACATACGTCTCAGAATATTATCTTTAGTGCGTCCAGAGAGGCCTCCGAATATTAGTAGCTTTCACAGCCTGATGTAGCCCTCACACAGTTACCTAAGATACTCCCAGTGAGATTTCAGAATATTATTTTTGGTACCCTAGGATAGACCCCAGAATATCACCTTAGGTACTTCCGCTAGTCCTCAGAATATTATTTTAGTACTTAAGTTAGACCCCGCAATTGTACCTTTAATATCTTCAGATAAATCTCAGATAGCGCGCAGAATACTGCTTTTAGTATCGTCGAATGAGTCCAAGAATTGTACCTTTATTCCTCCTAGATGCGTCCCACAATAGGACCTTTGATGCTCTGGCATAGTCCTCAGATAGTTAACCTGGATACCTTTAGATAGTCCCAAGATATTACCTTTCATACTCCCAGATAGACTTCAAATAGCTATCTCAGGCACCTCAACTAATTAGTTCTCAGAATATTGCTTTTGATATCCCACAATTGGTCCAAAAATAGTACTTTTTGTACTCTGGCATCGATCTCAGATAGTTACCTTTGGTAACCACAGATAGACCCCAAAATAGTACCTTTGGTACCCTAGGATAGCCTTCAGATAGTTACTATAGGTAACCTCAATCAGAGTGCAGACAAACTGACCAGGAATTAGTGTTTCCTCTACTTATGGTCTCAGCAATGAGAATTTGTTTTGTGCCAACAATAAGAGAGATAAACTTTCCTGCAATCTTATTGCTCAATAGTATTTGGATTTGGATGAATTAATGAGCTCGAACTTGGCTCGAACTCGACCTTCTAAACTCGATTTCGAGTCGAGCTTTAATAGTATCGAGTTCAAACGGTTTGGGATTGGTCCATGGCTAATCACAATGGAATCAACTTCTGTAAGTTAGCTAAAAGCAAAATTACAAAAATGCTGACAGTTTTTTATATAAAGACTCTTAAACAATCAGTACATTCGGCTTTATATTATATGAAAACAATAAATTTATTACAAATAGAGATAAAGATCTTCAATCAAATAATAATAGCAAAGTTTTTTTTGCTCTAAGTATACGTTCAGAGAGTTCGCGGTTCATATTTAGTAGTTACAGAACAACCATTGTCAAATTTAGAGCTAAAATCCTTGAGTTTGTCAACGTTGCTAATTGTTTCTTTGATTATTGCATATTTTCTCTGCTTGATATTAGTAAAATACTCGAAAAAGCTGATCCTGTTGTGATCTCAACATCATCAATAAAGGTTAACAAGATTCTAAAAACTGGTACTTCAAAAACTAGTTGATTGTACAAAACATTCGATTGTCAAGTTTCCATATTATCATGTTCACATGTCAAAACTGAATATTTCGGTCTATTCTCGCTATGGACATCTAATATTTTAAATTAGTTAGTTTGGTGATGAGATTGATAATTTGATTCGAACATGATCAATGTTCTTAATGAACTGTACAAAAGTTTCAATTGTAAGAACCAACAAAAAGCTTTTGAGTGGAAACTTGATGCACCTTATAGTATTAAATAAGTAGTCAGGTGTGGATGTTAGTATTGATCTTGCTTTGAATGACGCCTATGTCCACTTACACCCACATCCACACTCTTGTTGAAAATAAAACAATAGCGTCACAACTATATTTGGAAACTAATCAATGCTTGAATTTGCATTTAAAAAAGAATATAAACAGTATATGGGCAAAATAAGAACAGATAAAGTATTTATTTCTGTCTATATTATTCTATTTATAGATGTTTTATTTAGTTCTGATGACATCAATTGTTGATACATTTCCGTGGGAGTAGGACAATAAATTTCACAGGAGAACAAAAAAAAATGATCATATTACATATGTATGCCGACGCACTAACAATACAAATTTACAAAAAGATATTTATAGAATACAAAAAAAAATCATTGAATAATTTTTATTTCTTGTCTATATTGGGACTAAGATAAGCATTAAAATCAAAATAAATTAATCGTCAACGATTGATTTTGACTCATTAGTTCAGAGTTTCCAACTTGGATAAAATTAGATAAGAAAATTTTATCATGATGTCATGATTGGCGTAGTTTCTTTTCTGATTGATATAAATTTGAACAACTCTGTTCATATACATACCAGTTGATTTGTTCATTTCATTTATCATATTTCATCTGATATTTTTCAAAACACTTAAAATAAAATAATTTCATCAATGTTAATTTTCCTGATAATCATGTTTCAATTTACAATGATCCAAAGTAAACAATGGCAATATGGTGATTGTAAAGTAGTTCATGCAAATCTTTGTGTGGAAGATGAACTAAACGAAACTGCAATAGGTGCAGAAAATATCATTCGTAAACTTGTTGAAATTGAGAAACGTATTGTAAGTAGAATTTATTTCATCGTTTTAATATATATATATTTTTTTGCATATGAAATTATAGTTAACCATCGAGGAAAAAAATGATAAATTCAGTACATATATTAAAGATGCAATGAAACAAATTTCTTCTCGTCTACCGACGTATTATTATTTTAATCTATTTCAAAATCAGAATAATATTAATCAAGTAAGTTCTAAACATTACTTTGATTGTATTTATCAATTGATTTATTTATTTTGATAGATTCAATTTATTCATTTACTTGAAGAAAATCATAATGCTATGATTTTTTATTACAATTCAATTTTTGAAAGTTTCAATATTAATGGTTTTTTGCTACATGATATTAAAAATTTAATGGAAACAATTCGTGAAATCTTAAAAGATGATATCATTTGTAATTATCAACTTGTTTTACGTATTTATTCAAATAATCAAATTTTGTTCAATCCAATCGATCGAGACTTATTTAAAGAAGTTAACTTAACAAATGCATCACCATCAGTCATTGAAAATGTCTATATAATGATTATTTCAGAGGAATTGAAAAGTTGGATGTATAAAATACAGTTTCTCACCAGGAACCTTAAAAGGAAATTTGTTTAATTTATAGAAGAAGAAAAAAGAAGGCATGAATCTCATTTGTTATATTGAATATTATAATAAAGAATGATTTTGTTGTATCTATGATTAATTCTGATATTTTGTACGTTATCTGCTTGTCTTTGAAATGCTTTTCTATACATCTGATGTACTACAAACTATTTATGTTTTTATCAAATTGTCTAAAATAAAATTCTATTGAATTTGTCATTTGAAAAAAGACTTATGATTTAGCAGTGATAATCAAAAAAATTGTAGAATCGAAGAGAGAAAACGTAATACTATCTGACGCTGGTTCTTTTTTTTCTGTGAATCTCAATGACTGATATAAAATTCCATATAATTGTTCATAAAACATCGTCATAGACTGATTTGTGGTCTTTTGCGTTCTTATTATTTGATCAATGAGTATTTATTATTGAACTAGTGCGATTGATAAATATAATAAAGACTAAAACAAATTTACTAAAGGCTAGTTCCTGATTTTTTTTTCCAATATAGATCATTGGCAGGAAAAAAAATCAGGTCATGTTCAATCAACATAAAACTAATTCTTGAATAATTTGTGCCACGTAGTTTGACGAAAGCGATTCATAAAATCTAGCGTTGAATACATTGAGTATAAGAATGTCCTATTCAACTATGTTTTCGAAAATCTGAAAACTTTGCTTCTCAATGTATATTCTCTGTGCAAATTATTTATAAATGACTACCACAACAGATGAGACATAGCAAAATCCATAGATGGAATCGATTTGTGATTCAGACGATTGGGAATAATATCAACCTGCTTAAACCAATCAATCTAGGAGTAGTCCAACAATTCTGAAATTTATATCGGTATTGAACCGGATTGACAAATCACTGATACGTGCTTCAGAAAAAGATGATAGAAAAATGAGCGAATTCTAATAATATGATTCCTAGTGAATGCATTTATTTGTTAAATATGCTAAGCTTGATTTCTGGCTTCAGGTTATGAATGTTGGTGTAGATAAACAAAAAAGATTTTCGCGCACATTCATAGTCATGTGCAGCTTAATACAATTTATGTTTCTAATTTTTCATATATGCTCTCTCGTAGAACTCGAAAAGCTGTATATTTTTTTGTTACCTTTTTAACAGGCTTCTTTCTGTTATATACTACATTATTCGAAATGCAATTCATCAGATTTGATGTTGTCGCTATATCTATTTGAATAATGTCACTATTGATCGTTATGCTTTATCAATAGATCGTTTTTTCTTCTTTTCCTTGGACAATTTCAAATCTGTAATTGTGGTTAGTTGCCCATTTAGTTGTTACGATTGTGAAGTACGAGAGGACAAGCAAGCTTACGAACTTTATAAATAATTTTGTATAAACAACAACAATATTATGGATTGAACAGTATCGTTATAAATTTTGCTGAAAATCGTGGAATTTTGATTTTTATTATAATACGAATAGCTGGTTACCTCACACATGCAGAAAACTTATGCTTTAATGTAATCCTAATTCTACTTATAGTGCTTTTCAATCGTTTACAGAAAACAAAAAGTTTCTACTTGTTTATCTGCTTTAAGACGAATAGAGAATCAGAATTAGACTAAACTTTTGATATACGTTGCTTAACATCTTATACGATGAGAAGAGAGTATCCTTCCATTCTTTTAACCGTATAATACCAATATTTTAATAATATTTAATAGCAAAAAAAAACAATTGACAATAAATAGAATAGGAAATTTAAAAAAAAAAAGGAATCAATATTTTTTTTGTAAATCGATATTTTCAAAAAATTTCCGCGCTTTAGATAAATTCAGATAGTCTATAGCGCGAAAAAAACATACAAAACAATGTCTTCTCTAGACATTGAAGGCAAACATACAAGCCGATCAACTAATTTGCGCTTTGACTATGCAACTTTTAAAGATTATATATACGTTTAGATTCAATTTTTAGTATTCAAAGGATACAGTTTAATAAACTCGACTAGTATCGTCATCGGGTAATTTAGATGGTTCACAAGCAATAATTGTATCATCATTTTCCACCAATGTAATTTGGTAATCAATATCCACACCCTTCCAGTCGTGTAGTCTTATGGAGAACGAAAATTTGTATTTTGTTTTGGTTCCAGAATAGATACTTAACAATTGAAATTTAACTTGATAAAATCTCATTGTTTCAGAAGTCAACATGAAAATACTTCCAAAAGATTATTAATTCTTTAGAAAAGCTTGGATATTTGAAAGTAGATCAGCCAAATAGTAGACGAAGTATTTTATCTTTTGATAGAAAGTTCTTTGTTTTATTTCTGTGAAACGGCAAACAAATCTTTTCAAATGTAAAGTTCATAGGCTTCTAGCTCTTAATATATGAATAAGTATTTTGTATGAATAGTAAATGAAACGAAATATGCATTTACGTTTAGTCCAGTTTACTAAGGTCGGTCTGTTAATATCCTGAAATAATAAATTGTCAATAATTTGAAACGCGTTAATTATAATAAAATAAAAAGTTTGTTGTTTTCATTTCCACTTGAAATATATCTTTGAACTAGGGATCTGAAAAATCGCTTTTTTTTAGTCCCGGTCTTTGACAATGGCTTCATTTCTAAAATCGTGCAACTTTTTTTACGATCTGTGTACTTTTATGAATACATAAAATTGATATAAATGATTTTGATTCGTTAACAGTACGAGACTTCTTTTATATCCAGTGTTAAAGTTGAATGTATATAAAATCGATACAAGTGTCTTTGAGTTGGTGTTACTTCAAGAATCAGTCTCATATGTCAAAATACAGATCGAAAGAACTGAAACTAGTATTTTTTGAATAAGTCTCGGAATGATTTTCCACAAGATTGAATGTGAGTTTGTATATATATTTTTCATATTCAACAAGTATTAAAGTTCGTTCTCAAATATAGTCAAGTGCAATAGAAAAACTAAAGAATTCAAATTACAACTCGTAATAAGTAAAGACTTTTATAGAAATAGTAAATAAAAATATCTGATTTACAGATCTTTAATCATGTTGAAATAATAAACCTGAAAATATATTGCATAAAAAACTGACCGGGACCAGTGTGAAAAATTCTTAGTCTCGGTCCCGGTCCCGGTGGGACTGGGACCACTTTGCAGTTCCCTACTTTGAACATACTTCAAAGCAATAACTTATTATCTATCACATAGTTTTAAGTAATATGTGTAAAAAGAAAACATGGGAACTTACAGTGATGTTCTTTACTTTTAACTTCATTTATATTTCAAATATTGTAATCTAATCACGTAGTACGATATACCAAGTTAATCCAATAGAAAAATGTTTGAGATAAAGTCTATATAAATTTGAGAAGAGTTGTTTGGTCATGTTGATACATGAGTAAAATTTTTAATCTGGAAGAACTTCAAAGTTCAGTTGTCATTTATTAAGTTCTTTTATAAATATAAATAATGCAGCCATAGTTATAGATAGAACACTATGAACTATTTGATAGAATGGAAGAAAAGGTGATGAGAATTTTCTAAAAGACAAAACCTATATAAAGAAACTTAGATTTGAATTTTCAATGTTATTTTAACAGAAATATAAAAAGTATCTGAAAGCTTTATCTCTTAACTAGATAAAGAGATGATCGGACATTTTGTTGCGAATATGTGTGGATGAGGATCTTCCGTATGCCCTAAACCATTCACCTTGTATGCTACTTCAGGATAAGTTTAGGTTAACATATCATACAACCAATTATCATAGTATCAGATAAAGAATATTAACTTGATAAAATAGCTCTAAAGAATGAACACATGGATGATATAATACTAGTCAAGTGCGCTTCCAACAGCCTCAAAACAATACTGATCATAATTGAAAATATGACTATGTGATTATACAGAGTGATCGATAAATAAAGAGGCAATAGAAGAAATTTTCGACGAAATCATCAAATAAATACTTTGTGAAAATATCATTATTCACCTCAATGAAGAAATATTCTATTGATCAAAAATATCTCATCCTGCGACTGCAACCAATCTTAAGGCTCAATTGGTGAAATAGGTAGTGTGTATGCTACGTTAGAAATGTAAGTCAGTGCAATTAGTGTGTTTGGTTCACTTGAATTGAAGATAAACTATGATCTATGACAACTTTTCTCATTGTGAGTCCTATAACTTATGAATTGATGAACCTGTCATTGTGTAGTCTTTTAATACGACTATTTTACATAACGATTGGTTGACCAGATCGTAAGTTTCTTCGCTTTTTAAATTATAAAATCCATAATGAGACCAACTGTCTCACATTATAACTCCTCTTTAACGCACCCGATCAGATCAGATTGGTCTTGGCGGTCTGCATCTTTATGATAGTACATATGATAAAAATTTCAAAAACGTAGTCTTAAGATTACAACGAAATACTTTCGATCAGTAATATATTTCATTATTAACCCAGGTCAATAATTCCGGCGCCCGATTTCGTGAGTTTCCCGTCGGCACCCATCGGAAAAAACACCGTTTACGACCAGAATACGTCGGAAAATGATCGAATCCGGGTGGCAGTAATCATGTGTCCGGATCCGGTAACCAGATTTTTGCGGTTTCTGTCGGAACGGTCTCTAACCGGGAAATCCAGGTCATTGGATCCGGTCACAGGATTACTGCTACCCAGTTTCGACCATTTTCCGACGTATTCCGGCCGTACACGATCGATCTGAGAAGGTCAATATTGCTAGTTCAAAATGATAGACATCAATTCTATCAGTTCTTTATTATAATTCTACTGTTACGAATCAGTAGCTAAACAGATTAAATTGAAAATGTCACAATAAATATTATATACCATAAGAATCTTGAAAATTCTTTTTTGAAGTACATGTAGATGATTTTGATTTCATTTCTTTAATCATATTTATCTAGATTTCTATATGTATATATAATTATTCTGGATTTTTATTCTTATGTGAAAAATGAAAACGTACAAAATGTCAAAGTCAAACGAGATTGAACTGTTCTTTTCTTTTCTTTCTTTCTTTCTTATAGTAGAGTTCTATATATTATATTATTGTTTTCTTTTTTGTGATTATTTACATTCTTCTAATTTATTTTGAATTTCAACATCCATAGCTGGATCATGATTTCGAGCATAATTATTTAATTTATCAGATGCTAATTTAAATTTTTCTTTTGCTTTATCACGTGTACCTTGTTGAAGTAAACCATTACCCCAATCAATATTTGCTTGTGCAACATCAACAGCAAATTGTGGTAATAAATAAAGATCATCATTATCACAAACAACACGTACTTTCGCATATTTTTTTGCCCATGATTCATGAAATTTTACATTTGCACAATAAATATATATAGCATAAACTTGTGGTAAATCATGAACTTCTGGAACAACTTTTTGTCCAAGTCCACCAGATGATACAAGAAATACTCGTTTATTTTCACATTCATTACGTATGAAATTAATACATCGTTCATCTTGACTTTCACACATTTCCCATTGAAATGTTCCACTAATTTTATCATATACTTCTCGTGTTTCAACTTGTAAACCATCAAGTGTTACAAATTTAAAACCTTTAAATGTAGCTGCATCAATAGGTTGTGGAGGTAATGGTTTTAATAATTTTGTATCAGAAGATGATGCTGATGAAGAAGCAGCATTACTATTCTTATTTATTTGTGATGCAGATTGTGGTTGAAAAGTTGCATGCATTTTATCATATCCTGAACTTGCCATGGGCATATATGCTTGACTTGTTGTTTTCATTTGTGAATTAGGAAAAAGATTAGCTGTTCCAGCTGTAACTTGAGCCAAAAATTGCGGCGATGCAAAGGACATTGGAATAGGTTCCGATTGTAAATGGCTCATATGTGGGATTTTGGGTTTTTGTGGAGGTGTATCGGACATTGTTAATTAGTCTACAAGAAAAAAAATTTGTTTATTATTATTATTGTAATTGTTTTTTTTCTTTTTTGAGTAATATTTTCACTATTGTTTTGTCTTTTTTTTTATCTTAATAGAAATAAAAAGAAAAAGTAAGAGATTAAGCGATTCTTTACAGTCTTATAACGTAATGGACATGGAAAAAACCAAGTATTGTTAAAGAACACAAAAATATTTTTCTCTTTCTTCCTTGTTTTCAACGTTGTGTATATCAAGGGTACATGAAAAAGAAAACGAAAGCGTATGTTTGACTGTCTACAGAATAACAAGGATACATTTGTTTAAAATGAGATTTTCTTTGTATTATAGAATGAAAAATAGTCCAATGAAAATTTTATGTAAACGTAACGGGATAAAAAACAAGCAGAAATGCAAAAATGTGTAAAATGAAATGTCGGAAGTAAAAGAAAGATTAGTGAACGGATGTGTTAAAAATAAATTTTCTATTTATATTAAGCAAAAACTTTAGATTAAGTAAATAAAAGTCACTGCTAGCTACATCTAAGAAATCAAAGTTATATAGAATAATTAAAATAATAGTAAAAATTTATGTAAAGAATATGAGGTGAAGATGAAAAAACTCGAACATAAGATCTTGTAGCTCATATGAAAAAATGTACAAGAAATTATAGTGATTGTAAAACTTATATTAAATCTTAATGTATGATTCTTATACGATTGTATTGTATGTACTGTATAAGAATCATATCTTAAGATTTGATGTAAGTTTTTCAGACACAATGAATACTCATACGTTTTCATTTGATTCTTAAACAATTACATAAGCTTAAATACGAGTCATGAAATATTTGATCTAGATTAATAACTATACGAAAGAAGAAAACACAGAAGTTTACGATTCTAATCTTTCTTACTTCTTCTACTAAAAAGACAAAATTGTCATTATTTTTTTCCTCATACAAACATTTTCTGATATACTTATATGTGTATTTAGTTGATATGTTTTACAAAACAAACACGGAAAACAAAACAAATGATTTAATAATATATATCTGTAAGATTTTTATTCTATATAATTATTTTCAATTTTAACTATGACATTCTGCTGAAGATTGTACTTCATCAATTTTTTTTGTAATTTTATCAATTAATTTTTTTGTACCAATATCACCTAATAATTGTCCTCTAATTAATAATTTTTTTGACCATGCATAACAATTTCGTGCTTGTAATATTTTATCATTAGTTTTATATTCATCACCTTTTTTTTCTACATATTCAGCAATATCTCGTGTAAGACGTTCTAATAAATTATCTTGATGTTCAAGCATTGCTACTATTTTATCAACATATTCACCAGCCCATTCTGTATGACGTGAAATATTACCACAAAAAATATAAATACCTTGAATTTGTGATAAATTTGCTATTTGTGGTACAATAATTTTTCCAATTGTACCAGATGATATAAAGAAAATTTTCTTATCAGAATTTTTATGAATATATTCTAAACCTTTTTCAATTGTAGAAAAATATTTTAAACAATAAACATCATGAGTTAATTTTTTAAGCATATCTGGATTAGCACATAACATAGCATCATCATCAATTTCCATTTCATTTACATTATTTGATTGAAGTACTTGAATATTATTATCAAATTTTTCTTTGAAATTTCCATAGGTATTTTCCTCACCAATATATTTATCAATCCAAACAGTAACATGATCAGAAAAACGACCAAAATCACGTTCATCTGTATAATATGGTGTAGTACCTTCAGATAATAGGGAATTATCGACCATTGTGTTGTTGATGCAAAAGAAAAACAAGTATATGTAATTTCTTCTTTTTTCTTCTATGTAGGTAAGAAAATATCAAATGACCGAGAAAATTTTCTTCCTTCTTTTCTGCGCAAATAGATTTTCCAAGTTGGAAAAAACCCAACGAATGCACTTAATAATTACACTTATGTATTTGATAGCATAGTATACTAAATTTGGCCGATGACGTACAAGTTATTGCATTAAAATAGACGATTGCTACGAAAGATTACCTATGAAATGAGAGCTCTCATTAAAGAATGAAATAGGACCCTACTCAATATTTGAGTTTCGCTTGTTTTTTTTAATAGTCAATTCAGATGTCAGGAGTCAATGGTCGTTCGAATTAAATCTCATTCTGACTTTGTGCGACTCACTCAAAACTTGATATTATCTATCATTTATAGGTTTATGCTATACAATATTTCTATGAAAAGTTTTCCTTGTATCTTCAATTTTGTTTCAAACGAAAATGGTATATTGTTTATTTCTGTGGTTCTTTAGATAATGCAAATTACTCATATATAGAATATGAGGATAATACTGACAAAATTATCTTCCTATGAAACCATTACAACAATGGTCCTTTTTTGCACTATATATATCATTCGGTAGGCTTTTCAATATTCTATAAAAATGATATTACTACTTTGAGAACTGAATGTTTTTTACTGATAATTGGGAAGTTGTTAAAATGTCGTATAATCTACAATTAGAAAGATCAATCTAAGATTGCAACAGCAATAAGTCATGTGCATTTTTCACAATTGAATGAAGGAAGTCATTAACGATAATTGTGCCGTGACACATCTTCCGTGTGCCTGTATTACAGTAACAATAAACTCAACTATTTCTAAGAACGAGATATAAATCTAAAATTTTCTTGTATTTGTAACTAACTATCTCACAATATTTACATAAAGTTTCAGTTCAATAGGATTTTTTGTTGTTTTATCTTTCGAAGAAATTGCTTTTTCAAAAATATTAGACATTAAAAATCTTCAAAAATGAAAAATAACTTTGAAATTTTCTAAATTCATTATTGCTAATAGTTGAATTTGCGACTATTTTTAAAGTATAAAGCTTTCCCTTTTCGAGAATCCCTGGCTAATTCTCACACATAAATCTCTGAGGACTTCTTGACTCCCTCATAAAACCATAGGAAACTCCTGTCGGGATTCCACAGGAAATTTTGACAGGGACTCCCCAGGAATTCTCGACTAGGGTTCAAACAGTTCTTTGTTCACTTGCTAGGCACACACACAACTGACCTGCGCCAAGGGCAATTTTTTTGATCTGTCTTGCTATCTTACTTCATTCTGACAGGCGACAGAACCATTTTGTCCTATAGTCGGCTCTGTCTTCTAAAACATGTTAAGCCTAGTCTAAAATTTAAACGTTTTGTGAAACATTTTGAAAATAAAATGGGACTATAGTAGAACGACATCTTTCGGTAAACGGAACAAGACGAAAAAAAATTCCGGATAGGACAAATGGGATTTGGGATTCGAAAAAATAATATGTATCCTGTGGGATTTTAACGTTTTATGTCATTCTGTTATTCAGATGATTACTTTACAAAAACGTAAAGTTTTGATCGATCTATCGAATAAAAAATAAATAAACAAAACTTTTATTAAAGTAAATAAATTTTTATGCTTTGTATTGCAATAACAAATAATTATTCAATAAAAACTTATGATGAAATACACATTAATTAAAAAAATATTGATGTTCTATTTCATAAAATATCTGATGTAACCAATAGAAATTTGAGTGTTTTTAGTTATATTAATGAAGAAAATAATTATCTGATCAATAACGGCGTCATCTATTGAAATCTTATAAAAAATTTTCAATTAAATTTTTTCATATTAACTATGAAGAATATGAAATTTGACATGATAATTATTAACTTATTATTTTAGAATTTTTCTAATAACTAAATAAAATCTCCAATCAGAGAATTTTAACGTATAAAAGTTTGATTGATTGTTTTATTCTTTATTTTATAATATGAATGAACTTTTCTCTTCTTCTTTTTCTATACATTTTATAGAATTCAAGTATGCCATACTCTCGATCTCGCTCTCGTTCACCGATGACATCATCCTATCGTCGTGAACAATCACATTCACCGTATAATAATGATGGTCAAGAAGAAAATGGTTGTCGTATACATGTTGCAGATCTTTCAACAAATTGTACAAAACATGAAATTGAAAAAGCATTTGATAAATGGTCTTTAATTGAAGTATGGCATGCACAAGCATCATGCTTTGCATTTGTTGTTTTGCGTCATCGTCATGATGGACAACAAGCCATCAATGAACTTGACGGCCAGTAGGAAAATATTTCTTTTAATTAATTCTATTTAAATTAAAAATTTTTTTATTTATTTAGATATATTGGTGATGCACGAGTACGAGTTTCATTAGCTCGACCACGTACACGTGGTGCTGGACGACGACATTTTGATCCAAATATGTATGTACATATTGAAATTTTCCGTTCATTATTAAAATAGAATAAACTAAAAAAAAAAAATACAAGGACAATCAAAATTAGTCTATTTAGATAGAAAAGTAATCATGTTATCATTTCGGAGATTTTTATGTCACCAATGAGATTGGAGCATTTTTTTTGTATTCTGTAGTTTTTATAGTCATATAAAAATAACAAGAATGTTGCTAGGATACATACAGAACGATTAAGTAAAGTACGGAATTTATATTTAACTAAATAAACGAACGAGAGAAGTATATGGTACTGTTAAATTTATATTTTTTTTTTGGTATTATAAGTAAGACGAAGAAAATCGTTGTTTATTCTTAAGATATTACTAAAGTCGTTGAAATTAGTATCAATTTCAAAATTGTTTGATATAGTTGTAATCTTGAGTTATAAAGTGTTGATAAACTGTGCGAGTTTAGCCTCTAGTTATCATATCTTTGCAAGTATAGCATAATACTCGTTCAGGTTTTTTTTTTATTATAAACCCAACTCGCAGATTTCTATAAGATGAATAACGTTCATCAAATTCGATCTACCTATATAAATTGATCTCATGAAGCAAATCCTCTAAGTCATAAAACTCTTTTTCAGGTACAGTTGTATGTTTTATGTAGATTCTGATGAACTATAAATGTCCTGATAAAAGTTCGTGCTCTAAGCTTATTGTTGAGGATATATTACTTTGTGAAACATGAGTGTCGAAGTATATAGAGTAGAAATTGTGATTCACTAGAGACTGTCATAAGGTAAAATCACGAACTCTTTTCAAAATATTTATACTCTGCTTAGATCTACATGATACACAATCAAAAGTGATTTATCCAATTTAGGAGATTTCTCTTGTAAGTTATCTTAACTTTTGAAATGTCTACGTAATTTACTAATAGATTAAGTTATTAGAATCGTATACGAATGATAATTATTTTGTTTTTTTATTTAAAGGCGATGTTATCAATGTGGTTCTCGAGGTCATTTTAGTCGAGATTGTGGTAATAATCAACGAAATTATAAAAGAAATGGTAATGGATATCGGTAAGTCTTTCTATTGAAAGATACATTTTGGATTGATGAAATAACTCAATAGAATATATCAGATTGGAATTATTAATATGGTTTTGACTGAAATAAATATTTCAAAATAGATGGATATGGATTTTTGTAATATTCCATTGAAAATATGAGATTAAGGTAAATATTTGAGATTATTTAATAATTAAATAATTGTTTATTTATTCGAAAACAAAATTTTGTTTTTTTGAATAATTTATTTAGATCTAATTCATATGATCGTCGTCGTGAACGATCCTATTCTCGATCTCGGTTTGTAAATATAAAATGATTTTGAAATTTTTGTTTTTTTTTATATATTTTCTTGAAATTTTTTAGTTCTCGATCACCTCGTCCTCGAGTTATTCGTGACTATCATCGTTATAGGTAAATTATAATTGAATTAGATTTTCAAATTTTTTTTGTTTTCTCTTTAGTCCTCGTCAAATATCACCATCATCTCATTACAAATCTCGTGATAATCGATCTGGTTATTATACAAGGTAAATGAAATATGAAGATATATTCATTATTCAAGTAGAAAACATACAATCTTATTACAGTTCAGGCCATACATTACTAGCACTGAAATCCACTAAAAAAAAACTGAAAATTTTTCAAGATTTGGTGGATCGAGTATTTTTTTTTTTTTCATAGATCAATCGGATATGTGTTTTTTGAATTAGGAAAACTTGATTTTGTAGCTTTACCATATCTCAAAATATCAATATAATCTAAAAAGTATTTTTATTTAAAATATAGGTCATGCGATACTTATTTCTAGTATGATGTTAGTCTTCAATAAAGTTTGGTTTTGAAACGATTACACTAATACTACATCGATGTTCGGTATAGAGGACTGTGCAAAACTTTCATTCAATTTAGAATTATTGAAAACTATGCAAGTGCATTGACCTAAAGGCATTTCTTATGTTTCTAATTTATAATAGAAAAAATTAATAGAGTAGAGTAGGATAAGAATTAGAAAATTTTTCTCAGTCAAGGTATAACAAAATGTAGCGTGCATATCTCTAGTTTCTAATCCTTACTAATTGTATTTTCTGACTAATGCTAACAAGAGAAATAAAGACGTCTATGTAAATCATCAGAAAGTACTTTTGTTTTTAGTTAATACCCACCCCCCTACAGTGGAAGATAAAACTTCTAGTCATATTGATTTTTTTTCTCCATGTCATGTCATTTTGTTTTACATAATGCTAATTTTTAATTGTATAAAGTTTAAATTTGTAAGAAAAGATTAATATTTATTGTAAATAATAATATTTTTTTACATTTTTAGTCCACCTCGAACATGATTATCTAAAAAAATTGATTTATATCTATGAACAATTATATTGATCTATAATTTTTTTTTTTTTTTGTTGCTGAAAACTATTTGTCATTTATATATATATATAATCTGTTAGTTGTTTCTTTTTTTTCACTTTCATTTCAACGTTATTTGTAATGTGAACTTATCTTTTTCCTTGTATGTATGTGTACATCACAATTCGACATTGGCTTCCTTTGTTTTTTTGCCTCTGTTCGATATATCTATATATATAATTAAATCTACTAAAGATGAATATTGTATTTATTTCAGTATTAGCTTGTTTTTCTATTATTGAAAAAAAAAATGCCACGATCACGAAGTGCAACACCATCATCACGACATTCACGTTCACGTTCACCTCTATCTGATCATGATAGTAATGATGAACGAACAAATGAATATCGTGTTCATATTGCTGAATTAACACCAGGTGTACAAGAAAGTGACATACGTAAAGCATTTCAACGTTTTGGTACAATACTTGAAGTTTGGGTTGCTAGTGCATCATGTTTTGCATTTGTTGTTTATAAATATAAAGAAGATGCTCAAAAAGCTATCGATCGTATGGATGGAAGGTATGATATGAAATAAATAAATAAATAAAAAAAAGGTTAAACAAGACAATTATTATTGGAATTCAGATCATTTGGAAATAATCGTTTAAAAGTAACATGGGCTCGACCACGAACTCGAAATCGTTCTCATCGTCATGATCCAAATATGCGTTGTTATAAATGTGGACAACGTGGACATTTTAGGTAAGCTTTGTTTTTTTTTTCATATTCTTTTACAAAAAAGAAATAACAATATATTAGAAAATAAATCTGTTTTTTTTTTTATATTGAAATTTAGTCGTGAATGTGATGGTCAAATGACAGAAAGACGTTTTTCACGTCGTCGTGATAATGGTTATGGTCAATATCCATCATCAAACTATAATCACTATTCGAGGTATAGTTGGTTACTAATATTGAATGACTACAAATCTATATAATATGGTTCATAATACATATATAATTGGTGTTACGTAATATATCTTTTTGGATATGTAACAATTTCTGGAGATTGATAAATAGGATAGATAAAAAGAATATGAAAACTCGAAGTATCTATGCATGATGTAAGATATAAAAATTTTCTTTGGGATTTGGTTGTGTTCTGGACGCTATTTGAAATTGTGGATAATTGATATAAAAAAAAAAAATGATGAAGATGGATTTGGATTCATGTGGAACTTTAGGTCTCGTTCACCATATTCATCACCGGCATTGCCACCACCAACATACTTTCGTCATGGAATGCCAATGTATCCATCATTTTCACGACGTTATGATCCTGATATGGATGGATATTTTCCACCAGTAGAACGATCAAATGGTCATGAATTTCGTTTTCGAGATCGTGGCACACGATTAACACCACCATCGACAAGTGGAAGATACAATCGTCGGTAAAAAAAAAGACCTAGAAGTATTAATCAATTTATTTTTTATTCAATTACTAGATAATCAATAATGAAATCATTAAATTTTTCTTTTTTTTTTGGTTCAAAAGAAAAATTTCGTAAGTTCTGGTAGATGGTTTTATTTTAGTGAATTGTAATAAATTTAGAAAAAAAAAAAAACGAAACTTGGATGAACAATATTCATACACATGATATGTGATATTATTAATCTAGAAATTTTCTCTCTCTGTTTTTTTTTCTCAGTATTATCAATATATTTACTATTTGTGTTTTTGTTTTTGCTTAGTTCGATTACCGATATTTGTATTGTACTTCTTTTAGGACGTATTTTCTTTTTCTTCTGTTTTGAAATTAATTAAATGGAAAAGTTTTTTTTTTTTTTGTTTTTTGTGCATATATTTCGAATGTTAAATGTTGTTGTCTTTCATGCATTGTGATCAGTTTCTAAGGCTGTTATTACTATTAAAAAGAACAAATCATGCATTGTTTGATGCTTTTGTCTATCTGAATGTGATGATGTTGTAACTTTGAATTATTTCTAAGCATTACATTTCGTTTTTGTGTATTATTAACAAAAAGAAAAAAATCAGAAAAATATCTTGTGATAAGTACCTTTGTTTTTAAGTATTCAGATATTTAACATCATGTCAGCAAGTACAGAAGCAAGCATAATTGCTGAATTTTTTAAGCGAAAATCAATATTTATTACTGGTGCAACTGGATTTATTGGAAAACAATTAGTTGAAAAACTTGTTCGATCATGTCCAGGTAAAAAAAAAAAAAAGTTATCAAATATTTTATTATTATGTTTTTCTTTTGAATCTAAATTAAGATTTTGAACACATTTATCTTCTTGTTCGACCAAAACGAGGTCGTAATGTAAATGATCGATTAAAAGAATTATTAGAAAGTCCTGTAAGTTTTTTTTTTTTAAATATTAATCAAAGAAATTCATTGAATTATATTTATAGTTATTTAATATTGCACGAACTATTAATCCAAATTTTGAAAAAAAAATAATTGCTTTACAAGGTGATATACTTGATCCAAATCTTGGTCTTAGTTCAACAGATGAATGTATATTAATTGAAAATTGTCATATTGTTTTTCATTCTGCAGCAACTGTTCGTTTTCATGAACCACTTCGGTATTTTAAAAATATAAAAAAAAAACAAAATTGAATTAGAAATATAAAAACTATTTTTTTTCTCTTTCTAGACTAGCTGTTCAAATGAATGTTGCATCAGTTATAAAAGTGCTTGCTTTATGTCATAAAATGAAGAAATTACAAGTAAATATAACAACAAAAGAAAAATGACAGTAAAGCTATTAACGAAGAGAAATTTGTATCCTAACTATATGATTCAGATATAGAATTATGTTTGTTTTTTTTCCAAAACAAAATATTTGAAATTGAAAATTATCACAAACAATTATTCATCTTACAGTATATCTTAAATAAAAGAAACTGATTTTTCGTCTAAGTAGTTTCATCGGAGATTTTATATTCACAAATCATAATAGAAAATTCTTTCAGCTACCAACGTCACTATAATTCTTTGATTAGTTCTGCTCAATATTTTTTACAATATCTTAAGTACTCAAAAATACTAAATACTTCTCATAGTCATTCCGAACAACTTTTATGTTATTAATCAATCATCCCATTGCAATGGCATAAAACAAAACATAATAAAAATGTTGCATTCGATAAGTTCTGATTCGTAGAAAACTGAGGATAGCCCACAAGGATGAATTTTATATGACTCTGTCTTTTTTTTTTTCTTTTCAAAGTCTGTTGTTCATGTATCAACGGCTTATGCTAATTGTAATCGTAATAATGTTGCTGAAATGATTTATCCACCACCTATTCAACCATCAAAAATAGTAGAAGCTAGTGAATGGATGGATGATCAAGTATTAGATGCTTTAACAAATAAAATAATTAATGATAGACCTAATACATATACATTTACAAAAGCACTTGCTGAATATGTTATATCACAAGATGGAAAAGATCTTCCATTAGCTATTATACGTCCGTCGATTGTTGGTTGTACATGGCATGAACCAATGCCTGTAGATTTTATTTTAGAAAAAAAAATATTTATTAGTAAAATGTAGTGTGAATTTTGTTGTTTTTGAATAGGGTTGGATTGATAATTATAATGGTGCTAGTGGATTGATTGTAGCGGTATGGAAAGTGTCTTATTAATTTTAATGAAATTATTTTTTTTTCTAAATATTTAGACAGGCAAAGGCATGCTTCGAGCTATGATTGGTAGTACTCAAGCAAAAGCTGATATTATTCCAGTTGATATTTGTGTAAACATGATGATTGCTATTGCATGGCAAACAGGAATAAAACAGTAAGTATATCATTCGTAGAGTCTTGTCGTAAAACTCAAATCATAACGTGTTTATTTTGTCTAAAATTGAAATAATATTTTTTGTAAAAAAAAAAATGTGAATAAATAATTTTTTATTTTTCTAGCCCGAACACTACTATTCCAGTATATAATTGTTGTACTGGTCATTTGGGATCATTAACATGGGGTAAAATTATTGAATGTGGCTTGGGTCATCTTGATACAATATGTATGGAGAATGCAATTAGTTGTCCGCATTTACAATTTACTGAAAATAAGTAAAATAAAAAAAAAATAAAAAAATATTATAGTTTAATAAACTTTATTTAAATAGATTTCGATATTTTTATCTTCGATTTTTACAAGAAGTACTTCCTGCATTTATACTTGATTGTTATATGCGTTTAATTGGTCGAAAACCAATGTAAGATAAATATAATAGATATATAGAATTTTATTCGATAATGTTTTAGTTTTTCCAAAATCTGTGATAAAATTTATAAAAATGTCCGAACACTTGATTTTTTTACTACGCATTCATGGATTTTTCCAAATGATAATAGTATTCTTTTACAAAATGAAATGAGCGAAGTTGATCGACAAGTATATTTATGCTATATATTTTGAATTAGAATATATAAACTACTAAATTTAGACATTTAATTTTGATGTCAGAGATCTTGATTGGTCTCATTATTGGCATATTTATTGTTTGGGTGCTAAACAATATTTACTTCGTGAAGATCTTGCTCATATGCCACAATGTCGTAAACGAAATCAAAGGTAAAAATTTTATAAAACAAAAATTGAATGATTCTCATTTTTATTTGTTAGATTAAAACGTTTACAAAATTTTCTCTGGTTTACTTCAATTGCTCTAATTGTTAAAATTGTCTTCTTTAAATCATTCAAATTTCATCGAATATTAATTATTTTTTTACGTTTAATTTTTTCCGTCCTTTCGACAATTACAAAAAAAATTGGTTTTAGTAGCAAAAAATAAAATCAAATCGAATATTCGTTTTTTTTGATTTCCTTTTTCTTTTTTATCAAAATATATGAATGACAAAAAAAATATATATATATATAAGACAAATCTAATGGAACAAAAATAGACATCACACACACACACATGCATGAAATCATCTAGATAAATCTATTAGAACAAAACAAAAAAGAATTATATAAAAATCATTTTTTTTGTAATAATGTTTGAAATTTTTGTTTCATAGTTGTTTCCGATATTGAGAAGAAATTTTCTTGTTTAGTTTTAAATGAATTAGATTTAAAACAATCAAATATAGGTTGAGAATGAATTATTTTTGATGATAGAAGAGAATAATTTGAACATAATATTGGAACTAGACAATCATCTTCATGTATAGATTTATTTGATAAATCATCTTTATAATCAAATAATTTTTCTAATATTACAGGCATATTAAGATTTTGTTTTAATGGTACAATACAATCATTTTTTCTAATAAAATTATGTCGACGTTTTTTTATAGATGATTTTATAGGAGAAAAACGTCGTTTTAATTCAGCACTTGTTAAAATTTTTGATTGATGAAAAAGTTGAGAAAATGATAGATTAGTTGACGATGATTCATATGTAGTATGTGATCGAGGAGGTGTTAAGCATCCTAAAACAAATAAAACAATTGTAATAGGAATCACTCATGATGATTGCTTTTCTATCTCAAAGTAGTTTACTTTTTTTAAAGAGTATGTTTAAAGTCCACTGATGATTATGCATATTAAGAATGAAAAACGACTTCCAATGAATGAAAGAATGCCATACCATAACTGATTTTATTGAGATTGGAAACCAGTGTTTTAACTAGATTTTCTCTTCTAGAAAGTCGATTGCAAATTGCAGATGAACGAGTATGTATTTTTAAAAGTACAGACCAGAGATGGACAAAATCGCACTGCGCTTCCCCGCGCCACTGCTCGCGCCTAGGCGCTACGCACATCTCTCTTTCTCTTTGCTTTACCAATCAGTTTCTCAAACTTCACCGAATACCGGGATGCTCCAAGCATGCGCTCATCGAAGCTCAGACTAGTGTAGCGTAGGCGTGAGCAACGGCGCGGGGAGGCGCGGTGCGACTTTGTCCATCTCTGGTACAGACACATAATATATAGTACCATAACCACAAACTTCGTGGGGACCAACCCGATTTTGCGGATAGGTCTCGCTCTCTCAACTCTCGACACTAGATAAACTTTGAAATGAGACGAATGTATGAATCGTACTTTGAAAGTTTTGCATAATTTACGATGACTAAAGCGTACTCATGAGAATTAACCCAAAATTTTTCGACTTAGTCAATCGTATTGGATAGTCATTCCGAAGATATGAGATACTTTTTTTCCAGTTTTTTTTAATATTCGGTCACTAGCGCACTCAACACGTTTTTCATGTAGCTAAAGTTCATCGGATGCAAAGTTTTCAGACTCGACTGACGAGGGAGCATTCCCAAGTGTCACATCGCTTTTGAGTCGATACTATAAGCATCATGTAGACCCTAATAGTCTATGAATAACCTAAAAAAGGTTCATGCCGCTAGCTTATTGGTGTCGAGATATTGCATTTCTAGTTATTTTTAAGCAGAATGCCGTGGTCCCCCTCAAGAACATCAAGAAAACTGAGTTTTGAGTTTTCACTTGAAACTTTGCGTACAACCAGGCCTTAATGAGAATAGTTTATAGTAAAAGTTTCAGAGCTTTTAGATGTTCATATCCTAAGATACGGCTATTATAAAATCGCTCCTATACATGGGCAGATTCGACGTTCTTGTTTCAGGATAAAACCAAAACAAAAGATCTGAAACTCTTACAATAAACTATTCCCATCAAGATCTATCTCTTTGCAAAGTTCTAAATCGAAATTCGAAAATTAGGTTTTCTGATGTTCCTGAGGGGGACCACAGCTTTCATTTTTTAAGAATACCGTAAAAATGCAATATCTCGGCACCAATAAGCTAGCGGCACGAACTTTTTTCAGGGTGTTCATAGATCACTAGGACCTACATAATGCTCATACTCTCGACTCAAAAGCGATGTGACACTTGGGAATGTTCCCTCGTGAGCTCAAGATTAAGCCAACGAATTCTAGTTGAATCTTATCATTCAATCGATGGCGATATTCCTTGTGGATTTCTAGTGTTTGAATCCGAGTTATATATTATTGTTCGAGTAGTTATTATTAATAGACTTTCTTCGCTTACACAATTAGTTATACGGTTTGTTCTGACATTCTCAATAAAAAAAAAATCATGTTTATCGGATCACTGTTTTCTTTTTTCATGACCTTATAAAAAAGTTTAACTTTTAAGATAAATCTCGATTGTTAAAGAGTTTTTTGTTTTTATTCATACGAACCTTGAATAGAAGATTGATTTGTCTCTAATGAAAGATGAGATGAAGATTCCATTAGGAATATTTAAACTAAATTTTCAATCAAAATTTTAACAAGAAAAAGTTAACCGTTGATTTGAATATCATCGAGTATCTTTTTTTTTTTGGTTCATTTTCACGTGTTCATTTTGATCAAACAGATGATTGATGAATCATGAAATTTACCTTTTTTTTCTCACGAAATTTGTCTAATTTAAATTTTAATCAAAAATTTTTGTATGATAAAAATTTTTTATTTTTAAATTCAATCTATAAATCGTTTTACGATTGAAAAGTGCCCTCTATCAGACAAAACAATTATAAGCTAATCTTCTTTTTTTTTTATATTATAAGAAATGATTATGAACAACAAATTTTCAGATTTTACATTTTAATTTTTGTATAGAGACATATGAAGAGAAATATCTATGATGAATGTAAAAGTATTTTTGAGAATAGAAAAATACCGAAGTTTTTTTATAAATTTCCGTGCCACACATTTAATTCGTATTATCGATGATTTTTATCCGATTTGAATCGCATATGTTAATTAATTGTTTAATCAACCAAAAATCGAAAGAATATCTTGGTGTCTAATTAACAGAGATAAAATTTAGTTTCATTTTTGTAAAGACAAGACGGAAATGAAACATTGTCTATATATTGATTTTCGAACTTGAGGGTCAATGTACGAACGGATTGTTTTTATGCGGTACATTTCTAAACCATTCATGTTCTTGTAAATAAACGCCATCTTTAAAGTAAATATAAAATATTTGATTTGCTAAAAAGAATGGCAAAAAACTGTGGATGGATAATTTATCCAAGGTCCTCGTTGTCGTTATAAAGAAACAGGAAAGAAAGGAGAAAAAAAAATAATAATAAGCGAAAAAAATAATATTCTTCCTTTTTAGTATTGTTGTTCAAGTATTTATTTTTCATGGCTCTAGCTGCACAACAATCTTTATTAGATGAATTAATGGGCAAAGGTCGTAATGCAGCAAAAGGTGAAAAAATTCATAAATATCGTTTTGATGATCCAAATGTATGAACAACATTTATAAATACGTTACGCTGTATTTATTTGGACTTTGATTTTTTCTTTTTTAGGTTTGTAAATATATGCTTGTTGATTATTGTCCACATGATTTATTTGTTAATACTCGACAAGATCTTGGTTAATAAAAATTTAGCTTTTTTTTGAAAATTTAAATTCGTTTTTTGTTTTTTTGTTGTATTGTTCTAGGACCCTGTGATAAAATTCATGATATTAGTCTTCAACAAGAGTATGTTAAAGATGATTTTATTTAAAAATATAATTTTTCACTTTGTTTTTTTTTAGGTATCAAAAAAGTTCACGTTATGGAAAACTTGGTTATGAAGATGATTATGGTAAAATATTTTATATTATTTTTTTTTTTGAAAATATGTTTTGTTTTTCTCAGAACGTTTTCTTAAATCATTAATATCCGATGTTGAACGACGTATTAAACGTGGACAAGAACGTCTACGTATAACTCAAGGTGATCCTAATGCTTATAATGATCCACATAGTGTAAAGGTAATGAAATTTATTTAAAAAAAAATTTGAATTGAAAATATATCGAAATAAGAAGTCTTTTTTTAGAATGAAACTCTTAATAGAATAAAATCTCTTGAAGAAAATATAACATCACATGTTTTAAAATCAGAACAACTTGGAAATGATTGTCGAATTGATGAAGCACAACAAGTTTTAAATGAATGTGAAGAAATGAGAGAAGAAAAGAAAAAACTTGAAACGGTTAGTTTTAAATAATTATTTTGTTTTTTATTTAATTAAAATTATATAATTTTTTAGCAATTAGCTGAAGAACAAGCAAATTCAGATATGAATAAAGCTATGGAAGTTTGTACTGTTTGTGGATCATTCCTTATTGTTGGTGATATACAAAGTCGTCTTGATGAACATAATAGTGGAAAACAACATGCAGGTTATGCAAAAATTCGAGCAACACTTGAAGATTTAATTGTAAGTTGATAGCAATTCAAAACTTTATTATAAAGGATACATATACAAAAGTATCATTTTGACTTTTCCATAATTATAACTAAAGGGTTATTGTAGAGCCTTGTATCGGACTACGAAACTCAATTCCGACAAGGGTAGAATTACATCATCAAATATTCTTACTCTTACATAGTGATAAGTTGATTCTTGAGAAGTTATATATTGAACAAAGATATACTATATAGGTTTATAAATAAATTTTAAGAGAAAAAAAATAAACAAGAAATATTTTAGCATATTAGCACAAAAAACAAACTATAGTCAAAATCAAATAATTTGACTTCACAGGATTCTATTCTATTGGAAAATAATTTATAAGACTAATACTAAAAAAGAGGATTTCTGTATAAAGCTCTTGTAAAATTTGCTTCAATTAGTTTATAGGTTTTTTTTAAAGATCTTGTTAAGTCTTTCAATAAAATCATGCGAGATTGTACGGGATAGTTCATTTTCATAACAGGTTTTATGATAAAGATTAATGTAATTTTTGCAGAGATTATAGCCAAAGAACAATGCTTGCATAGCAGACACATATAATCATAAATTGTCACTATATATATCTGTAGATATTTTTATATGTAATATTGAGTGAACTCCTGTCAATAGTAGAAGACTTTTCTAATAAACCTAGGTCGGAATAGAAAATCATCTTCGAAGAACTATGTGAATTTCCATCATAGATATTCACGGCTTCTTATTCTGAGGGCGAATTTTACAGTAACTGCAAGATTTCATTAAAAACATTTTTCAAATTGCAAAGTACTTTATACCGATCAGTCGAGATTCCTTTTTGTCTTTCTAGAGTTCTGCATCTAAACTGTTTTTTTTGTGACATGATGATCTCGGAAACGATTTGATTCTCATTGTAATGTGATTTGAGATCTACAAATTTTATCCTAATTTCTAAATGATGTTTTGTTCGCCTAACGTAAAGCCTAAATATTATAAATAATCTATGAAATTTTGTTTTCATTATATCGATATAATGAAGTAAGACTTGGCGCTGATCTTGGCAATGCTTGATTATCTTCAGTACTACTGATAATCGATCGATGGACAGTTGCTGACATCTTTTTTTTTGTTAATTATCAGAACTCGATAGAAAACTAGTAGTAATAGAATTTGCTGTGATAGTGCAGGAAAAAATGCGAGTGGATAATATCAAAGTTCTTTTTTGTATCACAGACTTGTACAAAAAAAAACAGTAAATAGTCAATAGTAATATAAACGAATACAATAGGCAAAGATTATGTATAGTGAAACATGATTTAGTTTGTTTCTCAGCAGTTTTCAATATCAAATAAATCGAATTCGAGAGAGTGTTTCTTCATAATAACCATAGCATGTTTAGATATAAATTCATCAACAATTTTCAGCGATAATAGTAAATTTTCATTAACTCGATAGATATTGAGAATTTTTTTTAATTTGTGTAATGTCACAAAAATGAAATTTAAGATATTTCACACTCTAAGTGGAGCTCAGATGTCATCTAGTTAGATCTGTTTTCATCGTAAAAAAATAGAACCTTTTGTATGACGATCGACTATTATACAAAAGTGACAATAATTTAGAGTAAAATACTTCCTAAGAGACTCAATATTATACACAATTCAGTATAGATCAATGAATAAAAATTTCGAGTATTACCTTGATTTTGTTTTCTAATGTTGTCTTGTTGGTAGGAAACTTTAGTTTGTAGTAGACTCGTAACATTGACTGTGTTCATTAGTCCGAAATGATCCTATAGTCAACGATCGATTAAATCGAAAATAATAACCAGTAAAACTTTTAGACCAATCAGATAAAAAGTTTTTTCAAAACTGTATCAGCCGATGGAGTCGAGTGTCACTTTTTCGAAAAAAACTAGGGATGAGAAAGTTATTGTTATTTTTTTTGTTATTAATAACAATAACATGAACTTTTTTATTTAGAAA
>CAJNOP010000606.1:113777-127406 GCA_905250075.1 Rotaria sp. Silwood1 | reverse complement strand
CTAGTCAAAATGAGGATGTGGGTGTGGGGCTGTGAGGTGTGAGACATAGGGTGGGTGAGAAAAAAAGTGACATCCACGCCCACAACTACACGCACACCCACACCCAGTTCCCTTTTGCGATGCAATTTTATTGGATACCAAGAAATAGAACACGATGATTCCCAAAGTCGACGACATAGAGATTGCCATGTCGATCGAAAGACAAACCACGAGGATATGCAAACCCACTTTCTTCTTCTTCTTCCCCTCCTCTACTATTTCCATCCGCAATGATAGTGCCTTGTTTTGCTCCTTGAGGCCAACGCATCAGTCGATGATTCCAAGTGTCTGCTACATAGAGGGTACCCAACGTATCGACGATGAGTCCGTTAGGGTGCGACAATTGTGTTAAAGCATATCCTCGACCTTGACCCCCAGCGACGACAATGCCTTCTTTTGCACCTTTATTCCATTTCAACACACGATGATTGTCCCAGTCTGACACGTAGACAGCCTGTTGTTGATCGACAAAGATGTACCTCGGCTTATTGAGTTGATTGAGACCATCACCTTCGCCGTTGCCACCTGCTACGAGAGTTCCATTTTTGTCTCCTCCTATTTGATATCGTCTTACTTCATGTTTTCTGTAGTCAGAGATGTAGAGATATCTCTGCTCATCCATGGCTAATCCATGACAATCAATGTTGTCGATGAGGATTTCTCCTTGTGTCATACCACTATGACGTGACCATCGTACGACTCGTCGATTCCAGAGATCACAAATAATGAGATTATTCCTCTCTTTGTCGATAAGCACGTCAGCTGGATTATTCAATTGATCCAATCGATTTCCATAGCCATTTCCCCCAGCAACAACTTGTCCATTCGTATCACCCATCTTCCATTGGATGATTCGATGATTGCCCCAGTCAGCGATGAGCATCGTTTGATCATCCTCGATGAAGAGACCTTCAGGCCAAAAGAGTTGATTGGTGTCACTGCCCCATCCATAACCTCCAGCAACAGTCATTCCATTCTGTGTCCAACTGGCATTAACAGGAATATTGGGAATGACTACAATAGAGAAGAAAAATTAATCATGATCGTTCTCTCTTTCTCGCGTATCTGTGAATGGAATAGAGGACGAAATTGCTATGGCCAGAATGAGATATTTTAAATGGCGAAAAACCTTCTTTCCATAAAGGTGGAACATAGTAGTGTACACGCAATTCTCATCAAATCAATGTATGAAGAGAAGAGCTCCTGTGATTTCCCCTGAGAGACTAAGGACAAAAGCGTAGTTACTTTGATTGTTGAAATATTAGAACTGAAAATCTTTATAGGTCATACACATTAAGGACTTGGGATTTGTTGTTTAACCCTTCGAGTCCGATGGTAGCAAAAATGCTACACATGTTTTGTGATTATTTTTCACAGCATATTTTATGAAAATTAGTGTTTAATTTCGCACATTTACAAAATTCTCCGTTTCATTTAGCAGCTAATGCAAAACAAGATCAATTTGAAAGACCTTCCGAGCAACTCAAATTATTAAAAGTGTTCGATTTCATTTCATCACTAAAAAGAAATTTTCAAGAGCATTTTACTTTGAGAACTAACGTCTGCATTGACGAAAGCATGATCAAATTTAAGGGAAGTCGTTCGTTGAAGCGGTATGTACCCTTGAAGCCCATCAAGCGAAGATACAAAGTGCGGTGTTTGGCAGATTGTTCAACCGGATATCTTTATAATTTCAATATATACTCCGGCAAACAAGAGAATAGACAAGAAACATTAGGCGATGATGCTGTATTGAAGCTTATTAACAAAACTAATCTAATAGAACACTAGTTATTTTTTGACAACTATTTTACATCGATCACTCTACTATTACAACTGAAAAGGAAGAAAATCGGAGCAACTGGTACAATCAGAACTGATCGAAAATTATTTCCAAGAGAACTCTTATAAAAAGTCGAACTAAAACGGGGTGAATATAAGTATTGTACTTCTAACCAAATATCAGTGGTCAAGTGGCAAGACAAGAAACCGGTATTTATTTCAAGTAATTTTTTGATCCGAGAAAAACGGAAACAGTTACTAGAAAAGAAAAAAATGGCTTGAAACAAGTCATTATTTGTTCACAATTGGTATTTCAATACAATAAATACAAAGGTGATGTAGATATGTTTGATCAACGAATCTCTTGCTATTCATTTGACAGAAAATCCAAGCGAAGCTGGTTCCGTATATTTATTTACTTTCTTCAAGCAAGCCTGTCGAATGAATTCGTCTGTTATAATGATTTGAGTGAACAGAAGATGATTTATGTAGAATTTCTCTCTTCTGTCTCAACGTCACTAATTGGTGATCAAAATTCATCGAAAACAAAAGGTAGATCTATTCACTTTTCCATAAAAAAGAGAAACCAAATTCAATAAACGTTGCAGAACAAGTTTTCACCAAGTAAATTACTAGCACTTATGCCTATAGCTGGATGTAGAGGAAGATGTTGATATTACAGTATAAGATCTAGCCCGGCGTTTAGCAGCGTAAAATGCAGTTTTTGTGGCGTTTTTCTTTGTGTGAAAAGAAATAAAAATTGTTTTTTTTTGTCATTTCAGGTTTGGATCGATTCTTTTTCAGTCTCTGCTTCATATAAAGCAGACATATATATTTCATTAAAAATTAATCTTTACCGACATCAAGAAGGATTCATATAATGCTTACCCAGCTGTTGAGTAGTTTGCTTAGTCGTGGTTATGGTTATTGGTGTAGTTGTAGTTATCGGTACGGTTGTAGGTAGTATTCCAGTTGGTGTAGTAGTAGTGTTTGTCACTATTCATCATCATAGAAACTTAGGTGTTAGTAAAGCAGATATCTTTAGTTTGAACATAGTATGTGACAAAGAACTTGATACACCAAAGCTTTAGATGGAGTCTAAGCAGTGTTTAAAACTAGAGCTAGAGTGCCAAATAGTCTAAAAAGTGAATTTTTTCTTTCGAAAACTGAACCAATTTCTGATGGGAAACTTCTATATTCGTCAGAGATTGAGGGCAAATAATATTTCCGACGATTCGATTTAATTTGGTTCAGCTGAATCAAATCTTGCGGTATTAGGTTATCTTAACGTCCTGCTGTCAGATCGGCAGTATGAATCGAAGGAATTTAAAGGAGCATTCGAAAAAAAATAGAATATTGCGCTAAAGATAAAGTGTTATAGTAAACCATCTCGGCCCCCTCGTCGTCAGACTGTTTGAACTTTTACAACTTTCTCTCACGTAATAAATCTAACACAGTTTTTCATGTTCAGGCATTGTCTCCACAGTAAATAGCAATACCAATGATGACAAGCCAACGGGCATTCTGCTCTTATTAATATCATAGTGAGACAGCTCAACCAATGATTCTGTAAGCCATGAAGGAAAGACTTGCATACACATTTTTATTACTGACGATTAGTGGCATATTCATCCTATTCAATCGTTAATGCTCGTTTGTAAGATGCGGGAAATTCGAACTTTCAGTAAAAATGTTTTTGCATTTTTTTTACATCATTTGATAGAGCTTGGGCTGCTGATCACGAAAAACTACCGTTTAGCCTTAGCAAATACTTCTTTCTGGTCGAAAAATTCGAAATACTCGAAAAATGTCATTCTCATAAAAAACAAGCATCTTTTCCAAAAATGTGCGAAATTTTCTGCTTTGTTCTTTTTTTAGCTTCTGAAAATAGTTTTTTCAGATTCAGCATCAAAACCTGAATACAGAGAAGTTATTAAGCAGACTACAAACTCAAAACCCTATTTGTAGTGGTGCTTTGAATTGCATCGAGCGCACTACGTATAGGTCGATTTTGTAAACGTATCTAGTTTTTCTACGTAAGTGATGGAATGAAATATTTTATCTCATTCGGCTCATCATATCACCGGTCACAAAGTTACAGAGAGCTTCTCTTTTCTTTTCTTTCCTGTGTTGAGAAAAATCGGTTTTCCTATACCACAGCCGTTTTGGGCGGTTTTCAACGGTTTTCGGATTCAAATAAGGTTTTTAGTCAAAAATAAAATACAGATTCGGAATCAGCGCAAAAACCTGAGTCAAATGAAGTATCGTTCAAGCTAATTTGACAACATTCATTTTTTGACATTTTGATAAAAATTCTAGTCATCCGACGATACTTAAAAAAAGAGAAGAATGAAAGTTGTCAAATTAGCATGAAAGATACTTCACTTGACTCAGTTTTTTGTGCTGATTCCGAATCTGTATTTTGTTTTTGACTAAAAACCTTATTTGAATCGGAAAACCGTTGAATACCGCCAAAAACGGCTGTGGTATCAGTAAAACCGATTTTTCTCAACACAAGAAAGGAAAGAAAAAAAAAGTGGTCTGTAACTTTGTAACTGGTGATATGATGAGTCGAATAAGATAAGACGTTTGCCTTTATCACTTACGTAGAAAAACTAGATAGGTCTGCAAAATTGACCTATACGTGGTGCGCTCGACAAAATTCGAAGCGTCACCACCACTAGGATTTTGGATCTGGAGTCGATAAAACACCTTGTTTCTACTCAGTTTTCGATACTGAATCTGAAGAAAATATTTTCAGGAAGACAAAAAAGAATAAAATGAAGATTTTTGGCATTTCGAGATAAAATGTGTTTTTATCGATAAGCGACGCCTTTCGAGTATTTCGTATTTTTCGACTGGAAAGAAGTATTTTCTAAGGCTAAAAAGTAGTTTTTCGTGATCAGCAGCTCAAGCTCTATCAAATGATGTAAAAAAATGCGAAAATAAAATTTTACTGAAAATTCGCTATGCCGGCACCTTAGTCTAGCGAGCACTATGGGATATCTAAGTAATCAGCCATTATTTTCACATATGTACTCATTAGAAATATGAAAGAAAGCCATAAATGTATTTACATGCGCGGTAGCTATCAATGATAGTTGTTTTGAGAAAAGGCTATTGATTTCACTTCATTTTTACAAGAGACAATCTGCTATATAACAAACACTGTGAACAGAGAAAAGGGTGACACAAAATAATTGCTGTGTCTGTATGAAGACTCCAACAGATGGCATGTTCTACACAAGCGGATCAAATCGAATAATGAAGTTTTCAACTTTTTTAGTCTCTGACACTCATTCCAAAGTTTTCTGCGTCTTCATATATTGCTACATATAATCACAGCAAACTTTTCATTTCATATTAACAAATATGGTGTATGAGACGACATGAAGCTTTTTCTTCAACAATTACAGTTCATATTGTTTACATCATGTTTTATCTAAATTTTTTAAAGATTCTTCCGCCCTTTCCACTGTTCCCACAAGAACATGAATTGCATGCGTGGGAATGTGTGAACAAGTTAAGAAATATCTCTAAAGAATATTCGAGTTCCTCTTAAATTTATAAATCATTTTTTGTTCTCTTACTTGGTATAGGTGGACATACTCGTTGATCCATCATGCGTATCGGATAACAAACAGGAACACTATGACATTGAGGATGATGCACGCAGGTATACTCAGGCTCATGACAAAGGTTGCTCGAACTTTCGCATGGAACTAGCTCAGAACAAGTGGCATATTTGAAGACACAAATACCGGTATTAACAGCACCAACCATATGAAAACAAGCGCATGCAGGATTCAGTGAACATCGATCATATTGAGGCATACCAAGGCACACTTGAGAATTGACTCGAACTACCGATATACTAAATTAATAGCAAGACATGAAAAACGAAACAAATCTGTGAGGCTTAAAAGGAAGATTGTTTTAGGTTGCAATAATAGAAAAATAATGGGTTTGAAAATTACCTGAATAGAACGAATACAAAGGAACGAATAACTGTCAAAACCATCGCTTCTGTTGAAATGAAACTGAATAGCGATGGTACTCATTTTTATATTTAACGAGCAGGTAATATTTTTTGCATTCGTCGAAAATTAGGAAGCACATGATATAATCTTTCGATTAATGGAAATTCGATATTATTCGAACAATTATGTCAGCGCCTCATTTTTTGTCCGAGAAAAGTAATCTTTATAGAAGAAAAACGCATGATAAAAGTAATATGGTATTGTCTTTGCGGCATAAATAAGATGGGTGTAGGTCTAGGTGTGGTTTCGATTCATTGCTATCCACACCCACACCCCGCATTAGAAACCATCCGCAAAAGACGTTCAGGTAAACGAGAAGGAATGTAGTCAAATATTTTCGGATGTTCAGATACTTACTATAAGTATTTTAATTTTTTTCGCACAACTTTCGACAAAACTTTGAAAGTCATTTCGTTTTGGAGAGCATTTTTAAATAGCAAATGAACTGAATATGAATATGGTGTTGAAACAATTGAAGATTATGCTATATGAGCGGTTTAGTTATTTTCTTAAGCAATACTATAAGCGTTGTTAGATTTTCGAGTGCCATTTTGTATTGAACTTCATTATATTTTTACTATTTTCCGGTCATTAAAATATCATGTATTTACAAAGCAAAACACTTTTGTTGTTTATGAAATGTGTGTTTTGTTTCTTTCGTATTCATGCCTATTCTTGATATATTTTATTTAATGAATTTTTGTTCAAGAAAAAAGAAAGCAGTGTATTTGAAAAAGCAGGCTCTTTCTTGAAGGTTGTTTTCTTTTATACTGGACATCTAGGAAAGGTGTGGGAATCAATGAAAATGAATAAATCTGGACAGAGAAGAAGGGATCAAGAATTGCTTTTTTTACCTAAACATTCTTTATGAATTGTCCTTATTTATATATATTATGTCAATCATGGAATTCAAATATGTATGAAAGAACAACTAATAGAAAAAATAATGATAAGATTGATATAGTTGATTTAGGTGAAGATTTTCTTGAAGTTGTTAGGTCACAAAGATTAGTAAGTCTAAAGATTTTATCTAGTATTCAATGATATGTTATTCGCCTCTAACTCAGGTTCAATTCTTTCGATTTCTCCTTATCAAACTAATTCATGGATTATTTATCATTCAAATTGTAGTTTTTATTTTTTATGTAAAAATTTATTTTCGTTGTATTTTGTTTAGATCTTCCACAAGAACACATTATGTCATATGTACTATTTAATGTAGAAAATTATCATTATTCCACAAGCTGATTATCATTGACATGGAAGACAAAATTAATTTCGATGCAGTTTCATTTGTCTTCTATTTTTCAAATGAAATTTTTATTTACTTAATTTTCCTGATAGTTGAAAATATTGTTTCTTTGAAAAAATCTGATTACTCAAATATATTTTGAAATACAAAAGAAACGGAATTGAACCAATAGTAATTTTTAATCTTAAGTAAGAGCTTTGTTTTATTTAATATGTATTTATACGATAATTTTTCGTTTGTATTCAATAGACGGAAAAAAGATATTACTTACTACGAATAAATGATTTTTGGGAGATGCCATAATATCTATTACTTGGATATCAAGATTCTAAACAAATGTATCAGGTCGTTCAACTAATGAATTCTTGAAGGCATGGTAAATTCCCCTTTCCAGGAAAGTCAAATTTGACAGCGTTGCAAGTGAAAGATGAATTCAAGAAGGATATGGTATGCGTTGGATTGGGTTGGGTTGGGTTGGGTGGGGATGGGTTGGGTTCGGCTGGGTTGGGTTAGAATGGGTTGGGTTCGGATGGGTTGGGTTGGGTTGGGATGGGTTGGGTTGGAATGGGTTGGGTTGGGTTGGGTTGGGTGTGGGTGTGGGATGTGGGTGTGGGTGTGGGAAGCGGGTGTGGGTGTAGGTGCGGGTGTGGATGGGTGTGGATGTGAGTGGGTGTGGGTGTGAGTGTGGACTTTCCCTCGGAGATTCATCCGCACTCACACTCAAACACACCTACACGCACACCCACACCCCACACCCACACCCACACACCCACACACCCACACCCACACCCACACCCACACCCACACCTACCCGGATTCAAACGATCGAAGTGTTGCAGCGAAATCGAGGATTTCAAGAACAACAAGAAATGGGTCTGTTTTGAAGACCCACAAATGAGATCATTTCAGGCAATGACTTTAACTCATGTTAGAAAAATTCAGAAGTTCTGATATTTTGACCATGAACTATTGGTAACTGAGTCCTTCAAAACGAGAAAGAAAGTTCTCGATCAGATGACCCTTGAAGATGACTCTATTACAGTCTGAGTAGTGATACCATTAAGCCTCTCTTAAATAAAATGCCAAGTTGCTAATGTTACTCGTACACGACAACTCTACAATATTGTTCTTCATCATATCGATAGTAATGATGCATTACTGTGTGCAGTTCGAGTATCTTCACCTTTCAATAGTTCTCGCTTCGAACGCTTCATGGAAACGTGGATTTTTGGATGCGTATAGCGTGAGTCGACTCAGCATGTATTCGAATGATGACATTCCTCTTTCATTCTTTTGTTTCTGTTTCTTCTATATTTGATGGTATAGATAACGTTTTTATCAACTGCCGGATTTATGTTAGTGTCACTATGCAAAGGTGAAGAATTGAATGAAAGTGACTGAAATAAGTAACGTAAAATTAGATTATCAAATGCACTCTTATAATTGCGCGTATGTACTAGAAAAATGATGTCTCAATCATTCGCAAAAATATCATAGAAGCTAATGATTGATCTTTTGCAAATCGATGACGCAGCAAAAATTACATCATGATCATCTTCAAATTTTGGTAAATAATGACACATGGAACGACGAAATATTCACTTCCTACACTACAACAATGTTATATAAGGAAGACAGTTATGCGTAGAAACACTCTTTCTAATTTCAAAATAATTTAACCAGCAAGTGAAAACAAAATAGCTTAACGCTGTAAGTTTTCTTATTTATTTTGAAAACACACGTCTAATTTTCTATTGTTTATAGTTCCATTAAAAAATCAAACATGAAGACAACAATGACAGCAATTTCTGTGCTAATTTTAATTATGCTTTTTAGTTGTTTATGTTCGGTTCAAGCTGCTACGACTGGTGTAGATAAGAGTGCAGCTGAACAAGAAGCTGCTACTGCTTTTGCTGAAAAATCATAATGTTGTGGAGTTTGTTGGAATGGACAAATTTCAGGTTGTCCTTGCCATTGCCAGGGCCAATTTGCATGCTGCTTCTAAATGACACCAGTCAAAAATGGTACAAAAGGGAAACCCAAAACAAGAAAAACATTCAGTTCTACTATTTTATATTTAATCCAAATTTTTTCTCTTATGATTTTTGTTTTACTTGAAATAAAAAGCATTCAGTACACTTCATATGGGATTCAAATGTGAAACACGACGGAGCCACTTCAATTGCACATAAAGATCCTCTTTAATTGCTATCTTACATATCAGACGCCGAAACGAATCGAAAAAATCAGGATTCGACTAGATTCGGTTAGACAGAATCGTGATGTGGTTCGATTCGATTCGATACGGTGTTTACTGTGAGGCCCAATTCCATTCGATTAGATTCGACCCACTTTCTTCGTAAGAGGATTCGGTTCGGTTGGAGGCATTTTTCTTGATATTTGAAATTAGAGATGAATAACATCGCATGGGGGAACCTTCCGAGATGTCCAACAAGTTTAGAGCCCACCTTTTGGCTACAAATAGATCTCGATGAAGTATGAAAAAGCTCAAAAGGATTTGAGCCATCAGGCCTTTCTGGCCAAGATATTGAATTTTCAAGATATCGTATAAGTAAACGAAAATGAAACAATCAATGATTGGCTTTCTTTTTGAGAACAGCGAAAAATCAAAAGTTGAAACTTTTTTCTGCTTTATGCCGTATTTATGCGACCTGATGCCAATTTAGAGCCAGATTGAAGTTTCTTTTAAAGAATATATTCTCTGTTTATGAGTCCAAAGAACAGATAAAAATTCTCATTTGATTTCTGGTGCCATTTCAAACCATGGTAATCCTTGATGGATCGACGACACTGATACAATATCGACGTTGTTACTCTTCTCTTTTGTGAAACACGACCCGAAAGGAGTGTTGAAGTGTTTAGGGGTAGAAATTTGCACCCTCCCCCCGCCCCCTCCCCCAGACCGTGACAGAGAAAATTCATACCCATCACAGACCGTGACAGAGAACCCTGGTACCAATCATAGACCGTGACAGAGAATCTCGGGTACCCATCCAGGGTTGTCGATTGTTTTTAGGAGTGGGGGGGGATAAAAATTTGGCAGAAAGTCAATTTTTTTACAATTTTTAGTTCATCGAGAAATCTTTTAAGAGTAACAAACAAGATCATGCTCGTCGAAAAGCAAAGACACTTCCAAATATATTTAAACGTTCAAAAAATGAAGACATTTTAAGGTGCGAGCAATTCAAACTTCAAGTCATTTTTTTTTGCCTTTTTTTACGTCATTTGATAGAGTATGGGCCGCTGATCACGAAAAACTTGAAGGACGTCGTTTTTTTCGAAAAAAAACTATTTCAAGATATGCAAAATTTTCTGCTATATTCTTGTTTCCAGCTTCTAAAGATATATTTTTCAGATTCAGCATCAAAAACTGAGTGCAGACAAGTTATTAGACCAACCCCGATCTCAAAAAAAATTGTTGATGATGGCGCTTCGAATCGCACCGAGTGCAATACGCATAGGTCGATTTTGTAAGCCTATCTCGATTTTTAAGTAAGAGATGAAGTCAAATATTTTATCTCATTTAACTCATCATACCACCAGTCACAAAAGAACGCATCGTGTTTTTTTTCTTTTCTTTTCTTGGTTGAGAAAAACTTGTTTTTCTGAATTTTGGGCTAAATAATTAGATGGAATTTGACTCATATTTCTCCATTTTCTTCATAAAAACTAAGTTTTCATGCAATAATCTTATCATATTCGGAATCAGTACGAAAAACTGAATCGATTGATATATGATTTAACCTTTTCCATTGACTTCAGTTTTTTTGGTTTTCGGAGAAGATCTGGCTGAAATTTTCACCAAAAAAATTAAGGTAACGAAATTTTTCGAAACATACATCAATCGATTCAGTTTTTCGCGGTGCTTCCGAATATGATAAGGTTATTGCACGAAAGCTTAGTTTTTATGAAGAAAATGGAGAAATACGAGTCAAATTCTATCCATTTAGCCCAAAATTCAGAAAAACAGTTTTTCTCAACAAAGAAAAGAAAAGAAAAAAACGCGATGCGTTCTTTTGTGACTGGTGATATGATGAGTTCAATGAGATAAAATATTTGACTTCATCTCTTACGTAAAAAAACTAGATAGACTTACAAAATCGGCCTATATATATTGCACTCGGCGCGATTCGAAGCGCCATCATCAAAAAATTCTTTAGATTGGACTCGATCTAACAACTTGTCTGTATTCAGTTTTGTATGCTGAATTTGAAAAAAATATCTTTAGAAGCTGGACAAAAGAAGGAAGCAGAAAAGTTTGCACATTTTGAAAAAGATATGTTTTTCGTATTTTTCGACCCGGAAGAAGCATTTTCTGGCGCTAAAAAGTAATTTTTCGTGATCAGCAGCTCATACTCTATCAAATGATGTAAAAGAAAGGTGAAAAAAAAAATTTGCTTGAAATTCGCATTGCCAACACTTTATATATAACATATCTATTGTTCACTACGCCGATGACGAATGGGTTCGTTGAAAAATAAATTATTTTGAATAAAATAAGTTCAATTCACTTTTACACGTCGTATTTTGGACACAGATGGAATCACAACCCGACAATGAGCAGTAAAGCAGACCGAAATTCACCAAAAATTTTAGGCAAAGAGTACATATGAGCTTTCTGCCAAAGAAAAGTACTCTCAAGTTGATTTTCTGCGGGAATTTTGCAGAAAATATATTCTTGATGCTATCTATCTATTTTTGCCAGAAAGAGGGATAATATGACTCAACTGTTCGCATTGCTACCACTAATCAATAAGTATGCATGCATCGCGGAGAGGAAATTTTGAGAAATTCATCTTCTTAAATTTTGTTTATATATAGGTTGTACGAAAGCGAGAAAAAATATTTTTCAGCAGAAAAGCGTAGAAATACCGCGGAAAAAAATTGGCAGAAAGGATCCGAATTTAGCGGGGGGAAATCCCCCCCCCATCCCCCCCCTAATCGGCAAGCCTGTACCCATCACAGACCGTGACAGAGAACCTCAGTACCCATCACAGACCGTGACAGAGAACCTTGGTTCCCATCACAGACCGTGACCGAGAACCTCGGTATCCATCACAGACCGTGACAGAGAACCTCGGTACCCATCACAGATCGTGACAGAGAAACTGTAGTTGTAAAGCATCAGATAAACGGTTAGCTACAAATGTGTCGCAAAGAAATGGAACAACAGGATTTCCATTTAATTAGTAACAATAGATTCATCGTATTTCGCATTTTTAATCCCGCATGGGATTGTGCTAACAGTCTTTTATTCTGAAATGGTCGAGTTTTAATATACATAAGGATCACTATTAGATACTTTTGTGCATATTTGTGTGGTATGTGCTAGATAATGATCAGAGGGCAGGGTTTTTCAAACCCCTTGTCTTTACAGTTTTGAAGCCTCTGATAATCGCTATTGATGCTGAAAAAATAGCTCCGATTCTGAATCAAAGAGTAAAGAACGAAAGTACATAAGATTCTAGGATAACATATAAATGATCCCGGTTGACGGTATTCCAAATGTTTTGTGATGAGTTGTTGATTCTTACTTAAAGACATTTATACAGTTTTGTTCAGAATTAAATTCTCTATCGAATGTTATATGAATCAATCATAAAGCCATGTACATTATATTCAGAATATAGATGATACTTTCATTCCTAAATTTCATAATAGACCCTATATGGCTGAGTACCAAAGTAAGGCAAAATTCGACCGATGGAGCTGAAATTTGAGTGTGGTTGTGGGTGTGAGTGTGGATGAGGGTGTGGGTGTGGGTATGCACCTCTTCTGAGCCCACCCGCACCCACACCCACACCCTATTTTCCTGTTTATACTTCTCGTAATGCTTCTTTTATCGTATAGCATTTAGAAGTTTTTCTTTTTATAACGCTGAAATTTCTATACCTTTGCAATTCACTTGTTATTTTCTTTTTAATTTTCCATCCGCTTATTAGTTAATTGTTTTCATATTTCTATTTTTTACATTTTTTTACATTTGCTTGGACACTATTAAATAATTATAAAAGATTTTTATGATAATAAAAAAATACATTTTCAATGGACAGTTATTGAATAATCGATGTATAGCACGTGCGAAGTTTAGCATGTATCTTTTTCCTAAACTCATATCTGTTCTTTATTTCCAATAGGTGACTGTGGTAAGCAGCAGATTTTACCATGGCCTGGACTGCTGGACACTAGAGAAGAGTGGAATCCCGGAGGCCTTGAGTCCACTATTTCTTCCTTGCATTTAGCATATATACGATTCATTAATCTCATAGAACCATGGTGTCTAACCCGTTCATTTATTGAACTTGCTCACTTTCTTGCTAAACACTTTGGTTCTTTTCTAGTTCTTTTGTTAATTTCATTTCTCCATCTTTCTGCTCTTTTCCAATTGTAGGTCGTAAAACTCAACGATTCTTTTAGGGCTGACAGGCCGACAGCACGATTAATGCTCAGGAAAAACACATCAAATAAAAAAAGGTGCATTTTTAATATTTATTG